>WEIS01080722.1:1385-12746 GCA_013389965.1 Todus mexicanus
GCTGTCTGTCCCTGCCCTGGGCACGACTGTGTGCTGCTCCTGTCTGCCTGTCTGTCCCTCCCCTGTGCAAGGCTGTGTGCTGCTCCTGGCTGTCTCTGTGTCTGTCCCTGCCCTGGCCACGGCTGTGTGCTGCTCCTGGCTGTCTGTCTGTCCCTGCCCTGGCCATGGCTCTGTGCTGCTCCTGGCTGTCTGCGTGTCTGTCTGTCCCTGCCCTGGGCAAGGCTGTGCGATGCTCCCTGCGCTCTTGGCTGTCTGCCTGTCTGTCCCTGCCCTGGTGCCATCCACCCCCTAGATCCTCTGCAGGATCCCAGAGCCGTGCAATGGTTCTGGAGAGAGCTGGGCCAGTACATGTGCTTGGGTTGCATGCAGGGAAGACCAGTATAAGAAAGCCTCGGAAAAAAAAATAAAATCCCTGTTTTATTATTTATGAAAGAAACGTAATTAAAGGATTAGGTGATGCTGGCATTGCTAGCTGTGTAAAATTGGGAAGGACAGACATGATTTCACTCGAGAGGGCTTGAATTTGTACTGAGAGGGCTTTAATTCATCCCTGTCACTCCCCAAAAAGGGGAGTTTATGTCTCAGCCATGGGCTGTGCTCACTTTGGCCGATGGGGTTCAGGTGGACACAACAGCCTGTCCTCCCTTTCTTCTTTTAGGTTCAGCTGAAAGAAATCCCGCATCAGGTGAAAGGGAGCGATTCTGCACCTTCGGGTCTGTGGTGGTTGCTGGAGGAGGGGTTGTGCCTCTGAAGAGTCTGTTCATTCTTAGCAGGACTCTAAGCCCGGCGTTTAATTTTGCGAGACACGTGAGTTCAGTGCAACATTTGACTACCTGTGTCTGTGCAGTTTTCCAGTGTAAATATCTATATAGGAGAGGTTTAGCTGGAGAACTGGTGTAGGAAAATTTCCAGTGGAAGATACCTTGTGTTCTACCAAGATGCCAGATCCTATTCCATCATTACAGTGGTATTGAGATGCTTGTTACACTGTAACTTCTTATATTAAGTAGGATATTTATATCCTCCTGATATTAATATGGATTTATTGGGTTACACGCTCGCTGTTTTCCAGATGTATTTCAGTACTGATTTGTTCCAGAGGATTTCTAAAAATTGGGAGCCTAAAGGGAGCTGAGTAGAGCGTTGGTATAGTCCACGCAGCCCTCACGGTACAATCCAGTCAGTTCAGGCTGAACAGTGTTTGGCCTTGTGGTTAATTGATGCTGTTGAGCAAGAAGTGGGGAACATTAACATGACATTTTAGGTCAGTTACAGGCAGGGAAATCCTGTGTGAGGGTTCTTACAGGGACCTTCCTTTAAGTTAAATAACTGAGCTTTGAACAAGGAAGCGTTTGGGAAGGGCAGAGGGAAACTGGGGCAGTGGAATACGATCCCATGCAATTTGAAATTATGTGTCTTATTTTGTCACACTGTTAGATAAGGAGTGCCAGTCATAGATAGGAATACTCAATATCCTTGAGTCATATGATCAGAACTGTTGCTCAATGTTTCTCTGGGGAGCAGATGCTTTAGGGTACAGTGTGTAATGGTCACCATCTTGTGCAGCTCATGGACAGGATTTGCATTCTGCTTCTTATCTTGCATAATTTATACTGGAGCAGTGGTATTGACTGGAAAGGACAGGCGATGCTTGCTTGAAAGATGTAGTCTTCTCCAGTCAGCCTCACAGCTGTACCACTGAATCTTTCAACCACCTCTTTCCAGTCTGTTCAGAGACATAAGTGGTTGGTTAGGAGAACTTCAGTTGCACACTGACCTGTGTGACCTGTATATGTTCTTGTTTGTAAAGCTGTCTGTAAGAAGTGGCCTTTGACAGCAAGCATCAGAATTAGTTGATCAGCAGGAGCTCGGTTATGTAAGGAAGCTGTGATCAGGTTAGAGATGTGATAAAATATTGGGAAGCTGATGAGCCAGCTATTCGTCTAATTCTTGATCTGACACCTTTTGAGCAGCAAAATGTTTGAATGGATGTCCTGCTATACCTGAAATTCAAAGTTTATTTCCTAGTTTCCCCACTAGAAATTGTTCTTGGCACATTTAGTAATCCCACACTGAGTGCTGGGGCTGCGATGTTTTCTAGCTGACCCTGATGGGAGCTGTGCAGACGCAGAGTCCTCCAGTTCCAGGGGGTACTCCCTGCTCCCGTCCTCTGCAGAAGAGAAGCAATGCTCCGGAGGTGTAATGAGGGTTATAAAGTTCTAGTGGAGGTGGACTTTGTAATTCTCAAGGTGAGAACTTCCCTGTTTACATCTTGCCTCTTAACAGGCAGGGGCTTTCCTCATAGGACGGTTTCTTGAAACTTCAAAAAACTTTCTGTACTTGAAGACTTGTCAAGTTGCAAGAGCGGGAGTGCCTGTGTGTTGGGAGCAGGAAGAAAAAGGGAAGAGGTTGGGCAGTGGTGTTGAATAAAGAAATTGCTTTGTGAACTGTGTTGCATTCAACAAATCACATCTGGCTTCCCATCTCTGAGACTGGGATATGTATCAGTATAACTGATAGGTAAAAGATCTTGCTCCTCTGTTTGGAGTGCTCAGTGTTACGAGGGCAAGCTGCATAAATACATAAGGAATATTTTTAGCTGCTCATTCTTAAAACTAAGTTACTACTTTGACAAATGGATTAACAAAACCAAACCTTCTGTCTCTGCTCAACAGATGCCATGTTGCCTGGGAAGAGAGGACAGGTACCTTCCAGAGTAGCCATGAACTGTTCTTGGAAAGTCCTGGCAGCTTTCTTACTATTACTTCCAAGAGCATTGTCTCTCCAGCCAACCCAGCCCAGGGTGTTGCTAGTATCTTTTGATGGATTTCGATGGGATTACATCTATAAAGTCTCAACTCCCAATTTTCGTTATGCCATGGAGAATGGTGTTCACGTCAAACAGGTCACTAACGTGTTTATAACGAAAACGTATCCTAATCATTATACAATGGTGACTGGTCTCTACGCAGAAAGCCACGGCGTAGTTGCCAATGAGATGTATGATCCTGTGCTGAATGAAACTTTCTCTCTGAACAAAATGGATGTCCATAAATCCGAGTTCTGGGAAGATGCCAACCCAATATGGGTAACGAACCAGAGGGAAGGACATAAAACTGGAGCAGCTATGTGGCCTGGAACAGATGTGAAGATACATGGAGTCTTTCCTACGTATTATATGCCCTACAATGAATCTGTTTCCTTTGAGGACAGAGTTTCTAGGCTTATTGGCTGGTTTACATCAGAAGAACCCATAAACTTTGGTCTCCTATATTGGGAACAGCCTGATGAGATGGGACATGTTCTGGGCCCAGAGAACCCACTTATGGGACCGATAATTAGTGATGTTGACAAAAAGCTGGGATATCTCATCTCTGAACTGAAGAAAGCGAAGCTGTGGGATGTGATAAATGTCATCATCACAAGTGATCACGGAATGTCCCAGTCCTCCTCAGAAAGGCTCATTGAGCTTGATCAGTATGTGAATCGAGAGCTCTATGAAATCATTGACCATTCGCCTGTGGTAGCTATTTTACCGAAAGAAGGTAGGAGCTATAGCAGTTGAATTCTCTGAAGAAAACAAGCGAGTGTTGGAACTTTGTAGACTTTGTGCCTTAACCAAGGTGGTGGTAGCAGCTGTGATGCCACTACGACATCAGCCTTGAGCAAGGAGTACTTGCAGGATCGCTTTGTTCTTTTTACTGGCTCCATCCAAGGGCTTGGGTTCACTTTCTGAAGTGAAAAGCGAGCACATCTGTCTGTTGTTGACCAATATTGCCAGATATCCTTAAGTGCTTTTAAGGAATGAGATAATCATAGAATCATAGAATAATTAAGGCTGGAAAAGACCTCTGAGATCATTGAGTCCAGTCTATGACCTAACACCACCACTCAGCTAAACCATGCCACTAAGTGTGGCATCCAGTCTTTTCTTAAACACCTCCAGGGACGGTGACTCCACCACCTCCCTGGGCAGCCCATTCCAGTGTTTTCTCCTCTTTTCTGTGAGGAAGTGCTTCCAAACATCCAACCTAAACCTCCCCTGGCACAGCTTCAGGCCATGCCCTCTGTCGTGTCACAAATTGCCTGGGAGAAGAGCCCATCCCTCTCCTGGCTACAACTTCCCTTCAGGTAGTTGTAGAGAGTGATAAGGTCCCCCCTGAGCCTCCTCTTCTCCAGGCTGAACAGCCCCAGCTCCCTCAGCCTCTCCTTGTAAGATTTCCCCTCCAGTCCCTTCCCCAGTCTGGTCACTCTCCTCTGGACCCACTCCAGCACCTCAATGTCCTTCTTGAAGTGAGGGGCCCAGAACTGCACACAGTGCTCGAGGTGAGGCCTCACCAGTGCCGAGTACAGGGGCAGAATTACATCCCTAGTCCTGCTGGCCACACTATTCCTGATACAGGCCAAGATGCCGTTGGCCTTCCGTGCCATCTAATGGCGTTACGAAGGATGAATGACATTCTAGAGAGGTAGCAACTGAGTGTTACAGATCTTGCCTTTCATCAAGATGCTAGAACCATAGTGCAGAAATTAGATTTCAAACTCAAACAGAAAACCTAGATGAGGACCTTTGATAAAAAGAAAGCCTGTGTTTGCTATTTGAATAGCTGGCAGCTATCGTAGTTCCCTTGATTATTTTTTTCCCCCCCATCACACTCAACAACCAGCTAGTTATATTCATACCATTTTTATTGTGTTAATGATGGGCAAGAATACTGTTGGAATCAAATCCAAAGTCTGGTTGCAGTCACTGAAGGATTACTGAAGTGTCAGGTCTGTATTTAATATCGTTGATGTAGAGGTGCTGCTCTTTATTTCGATGATCAAAAGCTGTTAACTATTTGGTGCAAGTGCGATAACCTGGAAAATAGCAAATTTTTGTGGGGGCAGGTGTGCTTTGGCAGTTGAATTTTGAGGTGACCTTCTGAAGAGGTGGTTGGTTGGGGGTTTTCTTAACATGTCTGTAACATTTGCATCACTCTGTATTTAATGCCCCAGCAGGGAGGGTATTTTGCAGACTTTGCAGCGGTCTTTAAATATCTAACCCAATGTCTCTGGTCGTTTTTAGTGAAGAATACTCCAGGCTGAAATGTTAGTATGTCCAAACGGAGCTCATTTGCTGCCTGAGGACACTTAGGTGCTTGTAGCTGGGCACCGCTTCTCTCAGCGGTGATAGAAGAACCAAGGTTGGGAGCAGCGTCCTAATGGAGACCAGGGTGTTCTCAAAGGAGTTGTAAACTTTAGTGCTGAAATACGTGGAATGCGGTAAATGAGAACTTAAAGATGTGTAACCCGATTCACCCATCTGCTCAGTGCTGAAAGGAAATAGTATCTCTGCAGCAATTAGATGAGAAAATAGTTAAAAAACCATTTTGATGCATTTCAGACATAGCGTGGTTTTGCCCAGCTGTTCAGGTACTTCTTACACTACTGATGAACATGAATTAGTTTGAGCGTAGCTCAAATTCCTTTGTTACTAGCTGTTATTTTTATTATGAAACAATGAAATGCATTCTCAGTTGTAACATATGCTTACGTACATCAGACTGATTCTTCAGCCGTTACTCCATTTCTCTTGCTTAAACCAAGGGAATGGTAAAACTTAGTGAGTCTTCAGAAAAATGGTGAATTCCTGAAAATGCAGCAATTTCTGCTACTTTAAGTAGTTGGCTGCTCATTGCTTCTGCAAGAGATGGATTAAAGGAAGAATTTCTTTACAGTGAGGGTGGTGAGACACTGGCCCAAGTTGCCCAGAGAGGTGGTAGATGCCCCATCCCTGGAAACCTTCCAGATGAGATTGGACAGGGCTCTGAGCAACCTGCTGTAGCTGAAGGTGTCCCTGATCAGTGCAGGGAGGTTGGACTAGATCATTGAATCATAGAATGATTTGGTTTGGAAGGGACCTTTAAAGGTCATATAGTCCAACCCCCCTGCAGTGAGCAGGGATATTGTCAACTAGAGCAGGTTGCTCAGAGCCTCATCAAGCCTGACTTTGAATTCCTCCAGGCATGGGGCCTCCACCACTTCCCTGGACAACCTGTCCCAGAGTACCACCACCCTCATGGTAAAGAACTTCCTCCTAACATCCAATCTAAATATACTCTTCTCTAATTTAAAACCATTGCCCCTCGTTCTATGGCCACATGCCCTCAGATGACTTTTAAAGGTCCCTTCCAACCCAAAGCATTTGATGATTAAACCCATGATTTAACCATGTGTGTGCATAGTGTGTGTGGAACTAATTCTATAGATGCTCTTGAAGATGGTACCTGTAGCACAGCTGGTGATGCTGGCCTTTTTCTTGCATTTAATATAAATATATTAATTCAAATAATTAATTTAATGTAAAGTCATAGTTTACTGTATTTGAGGCTTCTTCTCCCTTTTATTCCATGTACAAAAGTGGCGTAACAGTTAATTTTGTTACAAATAGAATCCTAGAAATGCAAGATTGGCGTCCCTTTTCTTGTTGCTTGAACAATGTCTGTCCTATCTGGACTTTTACTGTCTTTTCTTGACCTTTATTGTTTCCTAAGTTAAGTGATTCTTTTCTTATGTCAATTTGAGATAAGAAACATTACACATTAATTCTATTTCCAGTGTTCCTCCAGGATTTCTATACTGGATCCTAAGAACTGAAGGGCAAAACAAAGACTGTCTCTTTAAATACCCAGGGCACCTCCTCCCAAACTTTTTTTTTCCCCTGAGATCTATTTAAAACTCCACACAGGCTGGAAATGCTAGACCAGATTTTATCCTTGGTTTACTTCAGGCCATGGCTCAGGTCAGACTAAGCACTTGTTCTGGTGGTCATCAAAGCGACCGTTTCTTGAGACAGACAGTCCGAGAAAAGCTTGCTGGCAGGAGCAGCTGCTGCAGGATGTACAGCGAGCTGTGAGAGCACAGCTAGCAGGAAATGATACGTCAAACAACAGGATGTGCTGAAATCCCACTTGCCTGTTAAAAATGGCCACAAAGAAAACGTAGTAACTTCGGTGCACATTGTAATCCGCTGTTGTCTCTTACAGCTTTTGGCAAATGGTGTTTTGCCCTCTTCTTTCAGTTGTGTTTAAAGTCCTGATGAGTTCTGTAAACATATCGATGTGTTCAAGTTTTGTCTTTTGTTTCTTTTGTTTGTTTGAAGGCAAACTGGATGAAGTCTATGAAGCTTTGGCCAATGCTCATCCCAACATGACTGTGTATAAAAAGGAGCAGATTCCAGACAGGTTACATTACAAACACAACAGAAAAATTCAGCCGATCTTAGCGGTGGCTGACAGAGGATGGGAAATTGTGCATAATAAGTCTGAAGGCTTTCTATGTAAGTATCCTGCCTTTAACAGTGGTTTGCTCTGTCTTCCTACCAGAGACCTCACATGGAACTTTCTCTCCCAATCTCAACCAGTGTTAATTTTCATTTTACTTTTTTTTTTTATGACCAGGAGGGAAAACTGAACCTACGTGTGTAAAAATGACAATTTTTTTCCTGCTAGGATGGGAAGCACCCTACTAATAGGGGAGGGGCAACTGGACTTGGCCGTTTCTAAAAGTTAATGCTTCCTGAGATAAGATCATTCACATGTTTTAGTGACCACATACTTGAGGTCTTCTTGCAAGATGTAGCAAACAGACAAACATTTCCTGAGAGATTAAAGAAAAAAAATCTGTAACTGAAATTGTTGAGTAGAGGATTGTCATGGTTTGGGGTCAGGGCACCCCCCAAATCTGCAACAGAACGCTCTCTCCCCCTCCCCACCCAAACAGGGAAGAAAGGAAATAAAGGAGACTTATTGATTAGGAAAGGAAACTACAACAGCTTTACTAAAACATGAAAATAATAATAACAACTGTAATAATAAAAGGTAAATNAAGCAGGCTCTGTCTGGTAAACATGCTGCTAACTTCAGACAGACTTAGCTGAAAAGTAAAAGCCATAGAACAGGATTTCTGTTCTAACCCAAACCAGGACAAGGATGAATAACTCTTTTACATTTATTTACTGGAGAAGGGTTGGGTTGGAAGTACAAGAATGCATTCTGAAAGTCCTCAACTTCCGTGGCTGCCTACACTTAGAGTAACCTTGTTCTGTCACTGGAAAGTGTCTTTACTGTTGTGTTACTGTACACTAGGGATTTTCGTTTGCCTTTACAATGTAAGAGGCATTCTGGGTGATTTTTAGGAAAAAAACCAACCACTTTCAAGTTCCTCACCTTGGAGTTTTGAGGTTTATTATAGGTAGAACAGAGACAGTAAACTGTCTTTTTTTTTTGTTAGCTAGGAGAAAAAATAGAGGTGTCCTATGGTCAGTTCTTAAGTTTCTTAATTAAAAACCTTTTAAACTTTGCTGCTGGCTGTGAAGCTGAAGAGCGTAACCTGCAAGACTGAACAAGCTTTTCAGTTGTTGATAGCCAATGAGAGTAGCTTTTTGTGCCTGCATGTTTATTTACTTGTTCAGTTTTCAGTGCCCCTGTAAAGAAGTAGCACTGGAGACCTGCTGTTGAGATCTGGAAAATTCCTTGTTAATAAGTAGATAGTGCACAAAATTAGAGTGTCAAAGCAGCCAGAGCTTAGGTTCTGTCTTCTAGTAGGAGTCAGACAGTCTGTCTCTGCATGAATTTACTTATAATTTTTTCCTAAGCGATCTAGTCCAGTTGCAAAATTGGGAGATTTTCCTTGAGGAAAATCAAGGAAACTTGAGAATAGCACAGCGCAGTTTTTTAAAATACTGCTGTGTCTTTCCTTTAAGAGTCTCTTCTTTGTAGTTCTGAGACTTGCTGTTTGCTAGCAGACTCTTGTGCTCTTGATCAAAATGATTCTTCTAAACCTCCGCAAGAAGAAATGATGGCTGTTCCAGCGACAGGACAAGGGCCAATGGGTACAAGCTGGAACACAGGAGGCTCCTTCTAAATATGAGGAAACACTTCTTCCCTGTGAGGGTGATGAAGCCCTGGAACAGGCTGCCAAGGGAGGATGTGGAGGCTCCTTCTCTGGAGACTTTCAAAACCTGCCTGGATCCGTTCCTGTGTAACGTGCTCTAGGCAAACCTGCCTTGGTGGGGGTTGGACTAAATAATCTCTAGAGGTCCCTTCCAACTCCAACGATTCTGTGATTTTCTGCATTATCCTAAATCTAGGAAAAAGTTCCACGCTTATTTTGCAGCTTCATAATCTTGATCTCTATCTGTCTTTGATTTCTAGTTGGTAATCATGGATATGACAACGTCTTACCAGAAATGCACCCGATTTTTGTGGCATTTGGCCCTGCTTTCAGAAAGAAAGCCACCAAAGACGTCATGAACTCTACAGACTTGTACCCCTTATTGTGCCATCTCCTTAGTATTAACCCACTGCCAAACAACGGTTCACTCAACGCTGTGAAGGACATACTGGCTGAGGAAGTCCCCGGAGCCTTTGGAGCAGACAGCTACGCTACCGTTACAGGAGTCTTTCTGGGCATCTGTATTGTTATGGTTTTCATTGCAGCTTTTTTAAAGCATATTGTCCTCACCCCAGCATCTACCAGGCACATGCGAGATACCGAAGCTGCCCAGCCGTTGTTCCAAGATGAATAACTCTTGGTACTCTTTCCCGTGTAAGTGAAGCTCATACCGAAAAAGAAAAGAAAAAAAAATTAGTAGAGGTGGATCAGCATAAATGTGTGGAGTGAAAGGAAACGGATGCTGATCTGTTGGTACACTGGAATATGAACATAGGAGGTATGAAGAGAGAGAGCATGTTTCTGTGTCACCCTGCAACCCCTTAATCTTTCAGGGGTTGAAAATACTTTAACTAAACGTGGAGAGCTGTATGTGTGTGTAGACAAGGAGTGACATCAGACCTCGAATGCCTCATTCCGAGCTATTTTTAGGGCAGTAACATCAGCTTGAGGTGCACTTCGCTGACTATCACGTGGTGATTTAATTTCCCACTCCCCCCAACTTTTTTATTTTCTTTCCTTTAGCAATTTTTTTTTAAGTCTCAGATTCTAACAAGTCTCTGGATGTGACTCACCTTCTTTGGAGTTTTTTCTCCTTTTCTTTTGCGCAGATCACCATTACAGGGAGCTTGGTGCATTAAATCCTGCCGAAACCAACATTACTATTAAGTCAGTTCATGCAGTATGAAGTGTCGAAGTTTAGAGTTGGACTTATTTCTTAAACTACTGTGGTAATTGGAGCCCCAAAACATGAATCCAGGTGATGCTGCCTTTAGCAATCAGCATTAAACTACTTGATTATTTATTTATTTTTAAATAGGTCTTTCTTTATGATTTTAGGTAAATGTAAGTCTTTACTTTTTCTAGTGTTTCCTGCACGCTGGAGTAAATTTTCTAGGAATTGCATGGAGCTGGCGGTTTAAAGACGCGTACAAACACAACACCTGTATATCCAAACGGAGTCTTCTGTGTTTCTGTGATAAGAGGGTTCTTTCAGAATAAGGCAGATGACTAAGTTAAGGAACATACACGTCCAGGCTGGTTTCAGAGTGCTGTCAAGCGTGTCACCAGGTGTACCATCCGATCTGCTACTGGAGACTCTTCTCTGGTGTCACTTTGACTTGCTGTCTTCTGTTTTATCTGGTAGGTCTGGGTGAACCTTAGAATTTGATGAGAAGGATTAGACACACAATTTAAGGAACAGCCGTATAAATCATAAGCTGTATATACTCTTAAATCTGAAAAAGCACACTTGAATATATATATATTAAAAAAAGAAGGTATAAGACTGGAGTTTGTTCTTCTAGAGAAAAGTCTGTGTCAGGGAAAAGTTAATTCTGACTCAACAAAACTGTGTGTTATTCTGATTCTTGTGTGGAGAGCAATAAATTATCTTGCTATTGTAGTTACGGTTTTTTCAACAAGCTCACTTCAAGGGTGGGTGAGAAGCTGCTGACTAAGGTTTGTATGAAAAATGCGGTATAAAGTGAGAAAAGTTGTCTAGCTCTCAGACTCGCTTAAAGCCTGATCCCCCCCCTCGCCCATATGAGTTAGAATTTCTCTGCACTTTCCTTCTGAGCGCAGTGCCTGAAGGAGAAGAACTTTTAGAATCCACACAAATACTCAGTTTGGTATTTCTGTAAGTGCAGTTCATTGCTTTATCCACAGCACCCAGCAGAGGGCAAAGACGGAGACATCTTGGCTTTGGATGTGATCTGTCAAACTCATGGTGTGACTGATGGTGCAGTTGGGAGGGCTGGAAGCAGACCTGGCAAGGAGCTGCAGCAAAGTGACTGGTTGAAGTACAGACCTCATCTTGCTGAACTGAATTCCAGGCTTAAGAGATGACTGTTGGGGTGGCTACAGCTGCCACACCTCCATCCAGATGGAGCTTGCCAGCGTGGTGAGGTTGACATGCTGGAGGGA
>WEIS01080724.1:320-14417 GCA_013389965.1 Todus mexicanus
TGATTTCAATGGAAAAGCTGATGAAAAAAACCTGTTACTAAATAAGGGCAATAGATCAGATCAGAACCCTTTGAAGGTTTCTAGGGCTTGTGCTACTGGCAGTTTCTTTCCTGAATTTGCTTTGGTTTTGTGCCTAGTGAGTATGTGACTACTGTTTTAGAAACTGCTAGCATATTCTACAGAGCACTAAATTTTACAGTACCCCTACAGTAAACTTAATACCTTTTATCTTGAATACTGTAGTGCATGTACCTTTATTTATAATGTATTGTACAGCCTGTGATTCTCACTAGTGCTGTACTTTTACCATTAGCACTCCAGGATTGAAAGAACTATAGCTTATATTACAACAGGAGTAATTCAAGGCAGTCTTACTTGGCAGAGCAGCTTTTGTTTAAATTGGAGTCTGAAGTGGTTTGTAGGCTTAGGGTGAGTAAGCAGTTATTAGAACAAAATACTGGAAAAATAAGACCAGGAAATATAAGCCCAGAAAAAGACATAATTTTTCAGTTTTTCATTTTGTTTTTGAAATGCAGAGTGGAGTGGAGGTGGAAAGATTAGAAGAGGCAGTGACTAGGAACTGAATGGTAGAAGAGACACCTTGGTTACCCAGCAGTATTAAGAATGGAGCGAAAAATATAGGAAAGGGTAGAAAGAACAAAATCTGAAAAAGAAAGGCTTGAAGGATGGAAAAAATAAGGTGTTTCATAACACTCAATTTAGGAACATGGATGTAGTCAGTTTAGTTGTGTATCACTTTCTGAAGTGATCTAGTCTTTATCTTGATTTCAGTAGGATGGAGTTTCTGCTGCAGGCAGTTGGGCTACGTTTTCTCTTCAGGTTGTGCAAAAGCCTCTACAAAGAGCCGATGCTTTTGACTTGTGATGGGGTTGAAGTGAGAAGATCAAAGTGATCCAAGGTCCTAGAGGGACAGTAGAAAACATCTACCAAGGCCATTACGTGAGTTGAAGGAAAGGAACAAATGCTAACTAAACGCATGTGTCACAGGGAGGATGGAGTTAGCTCTGTCATGCACTGTGACACTCATGGTACATAATCACAAGGCTGTCTTCTGTATATTTGCATCTGAACATAAGGGATACGATGTACTAATTTTGACTGGAATAGAGTTAATTTTCTTCATAGTAGCTCATACGGTGCATGCTTTGAATTTGCTGATAATCCAATGATGTTTTTGTTGCTGCTGAGCAGTGCTTACACAGAGTCTTCTCTGCTTCTCATACCAACCCAAAAGTGTGTAGGGCTTAGCTTCCTAATAGGGTTAAACTATGACAAATGATAAGATCTTGCATCACCCAGCTGGGCACTGTTGGACACACGCAATTCAACCAGAGATTTCCAACTGAAACTGAATACTCGGAAGCTGTCTGACTCCACCTGAGGATTTGCATCAGCGCAAAGCTAAGACAGCTTGTATCAACTGAAGGAAGGTCCTATATCCAATGTATGACCAGTTCTTTTGCATTTTTTTGCATTACAAACCACACCTTTGGGAAGAGCACTTTTTATTATCTGGAAAACAGATTACAAGGGATACAGAGGTCCTGATCCTGCTGACAAAGCACGTGTTGCTGATCAATGACAAACTTGTATTGACTGAAATACCATCAAGCCCAAAAGATGAAAGCATACCAGGAACATAGTGGTGTTTTTGTATTTGCTGGCAATGAACTATGCTACAGTAGCATAAAAGGGCTTGATTCTGCTTTCCCTTCCCAATGTGTGAAAGAGAAGTAATGCTACTGAGTTCAGTGGGATTTGTGTGGATGAATGGAAAATCAGATCCAGGAGCGCTATCGAACCCAACCCCACATCTTGTAGGAGGCTGAATTTCCACTTCTTTCTCACAGGGGCTCTTTGTATTTTTCCCCTCTGTGTCTCTTTATTTTCCTTTCCTTTGAAGTCTTATATCCTATAGGTGACCAATCTTTCATCCATAATCTTCAGCATTCAAATTAAAGGGAATGATCTATAGATTCTAGGATTTTCTGCACACTATGGCTAAATCCTAGCAGAGTCCCCTATGAGCTAAGAAAGCCATGAGCAGAGTGTGAAGTTAAATTGATCCAATCAATGTGCCGCATGCAATCATGTTGTATTCATTGCTAGTCAACAAACAAACTAAAGCTGTAGATATATTTACCCTCCTTAGTAAATTGTCGTTTTAGCAAGTGATGAGCTTGACAAACATGTTTAGCAATCTCAGTAGTTCCTGTTCTTATTAATCATTGTGTAGCCTTGAAATATGTAAGATTTCATAAATCTTCCTTCAACTGAATATTTGTAAAATCCATTTTCCTAGGTTTGTGTTATACTAGGAATAAATACCATCATCTTTTCATACCAAATCTGTACAATGCTTTAAAGAAAATGGATAGAATGGAAATAAGTGCATTTTCCCCCAGTAACATTAAACAAAAAGGTTAAGCTCCTACTGACAGGAAAGATGTATTTGCAAGTGATTAGTTATATTTCTATCATAGCGCTTGTCTGTGTTCTTCTTTTGATGTTTAAACAAAGCTCTTGAACACACTGGGTTGTAGTCTCTGATGTTGATTTATAGGTAGGACTGAATTCCAAACAGTGAACTCATAGGCAGGCATTAATAAAAAGGAGAGACTTTCTTCCTGCTGGTTAATACGTGACTAAGCTATCCTGTTTTAGGCCTCAATCTGTCAAGAACAGGTGTATAATAGGGGAGTCCTTGAGGCGCAAAGACTGGAGCTATACACAGAGGGTTTTGTTCAGCTGCACTCAGGACAAATGTTGAAACACCAATTTACAAAATTGTTTTGACACAGAATTATTTTATGGCTATTATGACACAGACATAAAATTATTTAGGTTACTCCAGGCCCAAGAGGATTGGTAGGAACTCCAGATGGACCTAACTAAACTACTGTAGGTAATTGGGCAACACAATGGCAGATGAAATTCAACATAGACAAGCGGAAGACAAAATGTGTTGGGAGAAGAGTGTAAGTGCTAAAAATCCCATAGACTTTCAGGAAGGCCAGATCCTTGAAGAGCTGATAGGAGCTGAACATATTTCACCCTCAGTCACAGTCTCTAGCTCAGGGTAGATGACAAATATGTAGAGAATAAGGGTCAAAATAAATCTTACTTTTATATCAAATTTCCATTCACGAACAACCTCTTACATTTCAGAAGAAGGCAAATCATCAACAACCCAGTTACGTCCTTCAGGAAAATCCTCTCACAACAAATATCAGGCTAAAGTTCAGAAACATGAAATACAATTGTAAATATGACTAAATATAGGACTATGTGCTTCCTGAGCATGCTAAGGACATGCTACCATTGATTCCTTCCAGGTACTTGAACTGAGAAATTTGGATTCCTCCTTCTGCTGCTGCAGAGAGAGGCCAAATAATTATTTCAACAGCTGAATCAAAATATGTAAATAAAGACAAGTCCAATTACACTTCAACAAAAAAATCCAAAAACTAAGTACATATGCACTGGTTAGGTGCCATTAAGCAGTATCCTCTCAATGCTGAGAAATTCCATTTTATTTTACAGTTACATTTATTTAAACTTCAGCTTCCAGTCATTGGATCTTGTTAGGCCCTTGTTAGCAGAGGTGACAAGCTCACTGCTATCAAACATTTCTAAATACCTTACACAGTGATCAACTCGCCTCTTCCTTTTCTCTTTGATAATCTAAGTTGAGCTCCTTAAGCCTGGTATCGCAGAGCTTGTTTTCGAACTCATGGATCAGTTTTGTGGCACTCCTTTGAACTCTCTGTGGTCTATCCACATGCTCCTGAAAAATAGTTGTCTTCTTAAGAAATGTAGTTTATGGTCATAATATTCAACTGTCTGGCCTCTAATTGACAGACCCCCTTTTATAGATGCAAAATTGTATTAGCTTTTTTCATGGTGTTTACACTAACTGTTTGTAAGATATGATTACGCAAAATAGTTGTGTGTTCATGACATACTTGACTATGTACTTGTTTGGTGTCTCTGCTAGGATTTGTAACTTCTTTCTAAAGGACAACAGTCTCTTAGAACAGCAATCCTTTGTATGGTTGATTTTTCTCAGTGAGAAAAAAACATCATCTTGAGTGAGAGCAACATGATTGGAAGCCATTCTATAAAACATATGGGATGTGCAGTAGAAAATCTTGCTTTCTTATGTCCTCACTCCTGCAGTATTATGTCTTACATTCCAGCCTTGCACAGCAGCCCAGAAAAGTTATTTATTAACTTTATGTCACGGTTTGAGGTCAGGGCACCCCCAAATCTGCAACAGAACGCTTTCTCCCCCTCCCCACTCAAAAAGGGAAGAAAGGAAATAAAGGAGAGAGACTTATCAAATAGGAAAGGAAACTAGAACAGCTTTACTAAAACATGAAAATAATAATTACAATAATGATAAAAAACTAAATATATACAGATATGTACAAANCTATCCACCAAAGCTGATTTGTTAGACAGATAGGTAAGAGCTGTTACAAATGTCGTTTAGAATGTCAAAAGAACATCACATGCTGAAAACAGGTATGACTGCATTTGCATAGAAGTCTTAAAGCTTTCAACTTTTGTTTCTAAACCCTACTGCTGCCTTTTAAATGAGACCCCCCAGTGACTCAGCAGTAGGTGGGACAAATCACAGCTTGTAACCGAGAATTTTGAAAATGCAGAGCATACATTGTGTCACCCTTCTGATGCAAAATTCTGCTAGTCCCAAGCAGGGGGGTGACCACTCTGGAAGTATCCATTCACATAGCTTCTGGGTGTCAGAAGTCTGGCCTCTTAGTATGCAATATGGTGGAGTTTGCTGAGATCTTTAATCTTCTGCGAGTTTATTCCTGTATACACAAATACATATATGTGTTGGGAGGGGTTAGCTTTATTTCTTCTTTTGTGTATATACTGCGTCAGGTTTATAACCCTGATCCTGAGCTAGACCAACACCTGGGACTAAAGAAATATGGTTCTATTGATTTCAGCTGAGCTAAAGGAAGTCATATAAAATGAGGATCAGTAGTTTTGTCGTATTTTTTTTTCATGGTATAAACCCACAAATTTCCTTGCTGATGTCAGGGTAACTAAGACCAGTGAGTTCATAGGTTGCAATTGTATTCCTGTCTCTACAGCTGATGGCAAACATTCATTTCACTGGTAAAGTGGAGTAAGGTTGAATTCCTCTCTCACAAAATGCTTGAAGTAGGTAAGAAAAAATGGGGTCTTCAGTTCTTCTTCTTTTTTCTTTCTTTCTTTCTTTTTTTTTTTTTTTTTTTTTTTTGCTCTTTTTTTTTTTTTTAAATGCCTGTTTGCTATATTAAGAAGGAGAACAACCAGATGAGTTCTTAAGGGCTGAATGAGCACCCTGCTCTAGATAAACATGTTTTAACAGGAGCATTGGACTAGATGATTTCCAGAGGTCCTACCATTCTGTGATTCTGTGATTGTGATTTTGCCTGAACAAATATGTATTAGGAATTGCTCCAGCGACATCAATAGGGATAAAAAACTATCAAAACAACACAACCAAGTGGTGAAACAACTGCTAATGAAGGAGTTGACATAAGAACCAACACTGTTTTCATAAATGTGTAGAATCTCTCTTTCTCAGCCTGAATCTTACCTTTACAAATGATTTGATACCAATACGTAATTGTGGGAGCCTCATGAGGTTTACATTTATGTATAGAATGTCCTTCTTATGCTGAGGGCTTCAGAGCTGGACACAGTAAGCTAGGTGAGGTCTCACAGAAGTGGATAGAGTGAAAGAATCACCTCCCTTGACCTGTCGGTCATGCTGCTTTTGATGCAGACCAGGTTATTGTTGGTGTACCAAAGTTTCTGGAACAATTGAGAAAGTTAAAGGAAATTAAAAAGATGCAAACATACTTTATATGAACAAAAAGTGAGGTGGAATTTTTCAAGTATCTTTTGGACCTAAGATTATTCAATTACAATTGTACATTGATGAAATTGTTTTTAATAACAGTATCAATCCATCCATGTTTTTATATATAATTGCCAGGAAACTCAACATACAAAACACACATCTGAATGCAGTCCTCGAGGTCGCTATGTCTTGTGGTTGCAATCCCCTCTCACCATTATTAAAGTAGATGGGAAGGGGACTTGGGACTTCTAAAAAGAAGAGAAGAAACAGAACTGTACTGGGGAAAAAATAATAATAATGAGAAATCAGGATGCCTTACTGAACAGCCAGAGTTGTTTTATGTGGAGTTTTCCCCTCCAGCAACCAAATGGAACCCAAACAAGTCTATTTCTCTGAAAACTTGTTCTACCCACCATTCCCCAACTAAAATACGTTGTAATAATATCATAAAACAGCTGAGGATGAAGAGCTTATTCTGATGGACTGCTCAACATCCTCAAAGAGTGGATATTAATATACCTGGGAATCTCACAGTTGAAGCATTTTAATGCAAACCTGCCATTTGGAGGGAATTGAAATACTTCACCTAAATAATTTATATATGTATCTGTGTATATAAAAAAATGGAAAAATGAAATTTCATAATAGCAATAAGTCTGGGGATGTTGTTATCAGGAGATAATCACATCCCGTGGGGGTTCTTGCACTCAGCTGTGCCTCCTTTCCCTTCTCTTCCCCAGTCCTTGTCTTGCCCCTGAGGTATGATTTTTCTCATGATAATTCTTATCGTGTCTTCATGGTTAGTAATAATAATTAAAATAAAACACTTTATTCACAACTTCCCTGGGTGCTTAGCATATGATCTAACTCCCCACCCCCATTTTCCTCTACCTCCACTATTTGATTAACTGCCTTGGAAAGAAAGGAAAAATAAAATTCAATGAGTGGGGTTCTGTTTTCTGACAGAAAATGCAAAAGGCTGTTGTGGCTGTATTGATCGGACTGAGAGAGCAGCATTGCAAACAAGCATAGCTCTCCTGAGAAATATACACTGAAGATCCATACGTTCATTGACATTTTATAGGATGTCTAGACTGACTAATCCACTGTGAAAAATGCAAGCTTTGTAGTAAAAAAGGATGGAGAGGGGGCTGTGTCTCATGTTCACAGGAGCAGTCCTCTCATACACCAAATAACCAACAGTTTAATAAGAAGGAAATGTAGGTCCAAAATAAGACTTGGTTTCAATGACTTGGACACCCTCTGTATTTCCCAGAATGCAAAGCTGCAATTAGCCTCAAGCCAGAAAAAGGTTTTGAAAGGTTGGTTGAGACACTGGTTGGATTTTGCCTGTGTATGGGGAGGAGAAGAGAATTGTAACTGAAATTGTATAAAGTAAAAAGAGTCATTGTACTAAATGTTCTTTTCCAAAGTCAGACACTTTCCTGCACCATCTATTCCCCTTTCATAGCAACTTTTTTCCCCCTGTAGACTGGTAGAGTATAAAGTAGTAAATATGACAAGTTCTCAGTGCCCAGCCATCCCTTTGTACCAGCCTCCGTAGAGACTAGTGTAGACAAAGATAAAAAGGGAGGGAGAGTTGGTGGAAACCACATCTAGGACTGACAGTGGAAAACCTGCCAGCCCAGAGATGGGAGGAGGAAGGCAACTCTAGGTCATCTTTGTGGCTTTTCATATTTATGTTGCTCTGAGACCAGGCAGAGTTGCACTGTGCCTTAGAAAGCTCCGAGACTGGCTCAATTGCTCTGGCATCTCGAGAACCAAAACTGATCTTCATCTGCTCCACAGCTTGTCACTTGCCTCCCCTCTTTTTCCCTCATAGCAAGAGATTCCAGTAAAATCTTTTAGACTATCTAAAGTAAATGGTTATGTTTATCAAATTAGAAGTTTGGGGTTTTTTTTGTGAAAAATGGAGGTAAGGGTAGGATACTGCTGTAGTTGAACCAGAGGTCTGTGGCATCTATAAAGAAACAGATCAGTTAGGTTAGAATTAATATTAGCTTATCTTGAATACAAATGTAGCTGTACTAAAAGAGAGTCTTCTGTATATACAGTTTGTGTTATAGTAACAGTCAGCACTAGAGAAATAATGGTGTCGTTAAACATTTAGAATTTTCTACTACCTAGGAATAATGTGGCAATGCTCAATACCCAGAAGACCAACAGCATGACCAAGAATAACTCCAGTTAATATCACCATGCCTTAATTCTAAAAATCCCCGTGCTAACTCTGACTTTCTTCTTCAGGACAAATGTTCTTAAAAGCTTCTGGGAGGGACTTTCACAGAGGAAGTGATGCCATACCGGGTTCATATAATACATTTTAGTTAACATTTTTGATCACTCACAGTGCGTTCAGGATCTGTTGGAGAAAATATTTTCTGCCACACAGAAACAGTGGTCTCCAAAGAGAGCTGAACTTCCCAGAAATACAAATGCCTATGTTAAGACTACTGTTTGTCAGACAGGGAAATTCAAATTTCAATAGCTGATAAAGTTCTGCCCTCAAATACATGGAGCCAGCTCGCCAGCAGACTAGTAATACAGCCTGCAGGAAAGAACTCCTCCCATACTTGGACACTGAAGCCAAAAACGATATGTTGATGATCCTTTAAGTTTGGGGCAAAGTTACAGTTATTGGTGAAATATTGTATTATATTCAAATTTTGTTGAAGTAAGATTATAGACAACCTCAGAGTTTGTAGCGGGGTTGTACAGAGTCCCTGTTACATGCTTCTTAGTTCAAGGTTTTGGTAGGCTGTTGCATCCTGTTCAGCTATATAGTACCTGAAAGGAGGTTGTAGCAAGGTGGGGGTTAGTCTGCTCTCCCAAGTCATGAGAAGAAACAGCTTCAAGTTGCACCAGGGGAAGTTTAGATCAGGCATTAGGAAAAATGTCTTCCCTGAAAGGGTTGCCAAGCCCTAGAACAGGTTGCCCGCGGAAGTCACCCTGGTGGAGTCACCATCCCCAGAGGTATTTAAAAAACTTGAAGATGTGGTGCTGAGGGACATGGTTTAGTGGTGACTTGACAGTGCTGTGTTAATGGTTGGACTCGATGATCTTAAAGGTCTCTTCCAATCAAAACAGTTCTATGATTCTATGTGATTCCAAGGTATAAGAGTTGGACTTCATATTCTGGGAAGCTACAGAAATCCCATCACCACTTACCAAGAAGTAAGGTCTTAATATTTTATGGATAATGTGATTGAAGAGTGAATGGGATTCCTAAAATACCTGCCCCATTGTTCCCATAAGGCAGTGCAATAATGTTCCAGAAGAGAAAGAAAGATATTTCTAGATAAAATTTTGTGAAAGTAATTTATTATTATTTTCTACTGAATTCTTCAAATGTTGAGACAGAATTGGAGAGCATTACTGACTACCTCTTATCAGAATTTGTTTATAAACAGTAAAGATAAGTAACAGGGGAGAGGGTTTTGCCTGAAATCATGTGTATATCTATGAGTTTAAATGTTTAGGTCTGTCAAGTATTTTTTCACTGGTTCTATTTAACATTGTCATTTTCTTCCTAGTATTAACTTTGCAATACATTTTTGGGAAAAAATCTTACTCGATTTACCGATGATCTATTAAAATAGAAAGTTGACGTTAATATTGAATTGATTTTTACCACCTGAATTACCGTAATGTCTTGATATGGGTTAGAACAAAACAATTCTGTTCTATGGTTTTTATTTTTCAGCTAAGTCTGTCTAAGTTAGCAGCATGTTTTTGCAGAGTGTCTGCTTCTACCAGTGATAACGCTCCATGTTTATACTTAGTACCAAGGATTGGTATGTGAACCAAGGTCACTGCTAGATTTTGTGTACCACATGGAGGGTGCAGAAAAGTAAAGGCTGCTCCTTCAGGGAGGAGCAAACAGGACACATGACCCTAAATTAGCCAGCGAGGTATTCCATCCCATATACATCATATTCAGTATAAAGCCGAGGGATAATGAGGGTCTCGGCCCTTCTCTCTTGGCCTTTTTGCCATTTTGCCCTTTGTCTTTCATTTCCCTGAGATAGAGTTGCTCCCTCGGCTCCGGGACTCTTCCTCGCTCAGTTTGGCCTTGGCAGCTTCAGCTTTGCCCTGAGGCCTCCGGCTCCGGTCTCAGCCCCCGGCTCAGGCCTTGGCTGGGCCCCAGGTTCTGGGCCGCATCCCTGAATCCAGCTCCCGGTTCCCGGCTGCTGCTGGGCCCTTCCACAGCACCAGTGGGGACAGGGACGTATTTACCATCTGGGGGGGTTGGGTTCGATACTGGTTTTGTACATATCTGTATATATTTAGTTTTTTATCATTATTGTTATTATTGTTTTCATGTTTTAGTAAAGCTGTTCTAGTTTCCTTTCCTATTTGATAAGTCTCTCTCCTTTATTTCCTTTCTTCCCTTTTTGAGTGGGGAGGGGGAGAAAGCGTTCTGTTGCAGGTTTGGGGGTGCCCTGGCCCCAAACCATGACACATACAATGGATGCAAAATCAGGTCTGATATTATTATTCAGGGGATGAAATAGAAACAAACAAAAATCCTTCTTCCATCTACTGATTATGAATAAAAATGAGGCAAATCCTCTCATCTAAATTCCTCAGATTTCTTAAAAACCTAAGATTTTCCAAAATTGATGATGATATCAAAATGGTGGTCTCAAAATGTCCAAAACAGAAGAACAAGGGTTTACCATCTTCTTTGAAAATCAATCTCATTTATGTTTTTTCAGGTGGAGAATTTATGTACATATATAATATCAGCAGTAAGTCCAGTTAATAATAAGCTAATCTGAAAAGTCTGATCTGAATAGTTAAAGAAATCAAGATAAAATACTCTAGATAATTCTTTAGTTATGGAACCACCCGTTAGCTATTTCTCAGTTCCACCTGCCTCAAGGAGCTAGTGAAATTAAGAAACAACTTTTTAAATAACATTTTCTGGAAGCCAAGTAAAGTATTCCAGGAAGTTCAGCTCTGTAAGAAATTTGCAACTGCTTTTCTTTTTGATGTCCCTCCAGTGACAGGAAAGTCATTTGCCCCAGAGTGTGTATATAAATAAGAAAGAATAACCACAAAAAAAGATTTCTTTTTCCTTTCACAGTTCCTATGGAAAAGGGCATTAGTCAAAAGGAGTAAAGTATGCTGGATCGTGACTCGTATTCATTACAGCATCCTCAAAGGGAGCTTGAGTTCAAAACCACGTATTTTTAAATTAGTAAGTAAGGGATCAATATTTTTTTTTCTTTTTCAGTTTTGAATGCTTATGCTATATGATTATCTTTAGGAACTTGATTTCATTCCGTAATGTCAAAACTTCTGACTTCAACTAATATCATGAAGACTGAGTTACAATAAAAAACAAAATACCATTTTACTAAAAGCCTCAATCATTGACAATGCAGATTCCATTTCACTTAAGTACAACAGAGAGCTGCAGAATTAACACTTAAATGTTGGGAAGGTAACTTGGGGTTACCTGATAAGGTCAACAAATAAACCTCAAGTGTCTAATCTAAACCTATAAAAAATGATCTTTCTATTCTCACTTGTAATGGAATACCTGAATTTGGGGGTGTTTGGATCATTGTTTTCCTTATTTCATTATTATTGCTTCTACCAAAATAATGTGGTAAAGGCTCAGCCAGGAATGTCTACCTCACTGGAAGATAAAGACAAATGAAGATAAAACCTGTGTGGTATAATGTGGCTGACACTGAGTCATTAGTCACAGCTGCTAAGTGTTTGCAGGATTAGTGTCCTGATTTCTGACAGAGGAAAAAAGGTAAATCTCATGTTTCCTAGTAAAAAATCAAGAGTCTGTGACTTGCATATATAGCTAACCTTGGAAACTGAGCTAAACCCCTTGCAATATAGCTTTGAGTTACATCGACCTCCATTGAACCCTTAGCTGAAAAAAGGATCAAATTCTGGCAATTCTGTTGTAGATGTACAAAGCAAACAGTGAACCTGACAAAGGATTATTTCTCATTGGAGTGTTGCAGTTAATTTGACTCACTCTTTGTTTTGCTAGACTCAGACTCTAGATCATCAATACCACATATATGTTAATTCTTCCCAGGGCTTCCATGTGGAGAAAGCCAAATATTTCAGTCATAGAATCATATACATTGCAAGGGATGTCAGGAGGTCATCTGAACCGGACACTTCTTCAAAAAAACATTTCTAAAGTTATATCACGTTGTTAAGGACATTGCTGCACTACGCTGGTACAACTTAGAGGAACAATATAGACGTGCTTTGCAGACTAGTCTTGGTGAACTGGAATTTGCCTCCTCCCTTCCCACCTTAAATTCTGAAATAAAAATATAAATTACAAGAAGTTGATATATTTTTTTAGCCTTCTCCCTCCCCTCCCCAAGAGTACTGGTCACAAGTCAAGATCTTGATGTGCAATGTACTGTATAAAAAGCAAACAATAAAGTTCTCTCCATTTACACCACAAAATGTCTAATGACATTTCAGAATTCCTAGGTTTACCACTTCCATCCAAGCTAGAAGAATTAATCTTAACACCATATCTATTGCTATTGCCACTGTTTCTACAGACTTGGGCAAGTACTTATTAAAGCCATAGTTTTGTTTTTTAGAATGACCCAATTTAGAGTTGAAAAAGCCTTGTCGATTTAGTTAGCCCATCCCCTTGTCAATACTGAATTGATCCTTACAAGATTCTCCAACTCTTCGCCTATTCGAATTTTAAATTTTTAAATAATTCAAGTACCAAGGCTTTCATTACTTCTCTTGGAAGAAAATTCCAGTCAAGCAGACCTTGGGGTCTGAAATAGACACTTCTCTTGATCTTTAGCTAAAATATTCTTTTACTCAGTTTTGTATTTTTATTCTCCTTAAGACTTTAAAGACAAATTCAGGAGACATGGCACTAATCCCCTTTAAAAGTGATTGTAAAATAATAACATGTCAGCAGTAGACAGAAACAAAGATAAATTACAGAATCACAGAAATATTGAGAATTATATTAAAAGTTCAGGAAAATGTCCAGTCTGAGTGGCTTTACTTATGAACAAATTAAGAATACATCAAGGGCTTGACAGAACTGATTCTGCACTGACATCTAGTGCCATTGAGAAGCTCAGGGATAGTTGAGACACCAAAACGGAATGGCAGTTGTGATGCAAGACATAGGTGAGTTGTGTACTTCTCTGCACTGGTGGCTAGAGGAGAGGTAGGATACTGCAGGGTATTTAAAATGTCACTAGAGGTGATGATGTTCAAGGAATTTAGCTGAAATCCAAGAGATCTGACTTTGCTTTGAACGTATGAACCGAGATTCCTATTATCTTAGTTCTCCTGGCTCTGCAGCGCCTTCTGAGGTGCTGATGAGGCAGATTAATATGAATATGTGATAAGATGAAGTGTCTTAACTACAATATTTTCCACCTAAGTAGAAAAAATAGAGTAGAATGTTTTGTTTTCTTTTCTTTTCTTTTCTTTTCTTTTGTTTTTTAATAATTATTTCTTAATAGTAATAAAACTGTTTTCCTAAAAGAGGACTAAAGGGATCATACCCTTAACGGCCTTTAGACACCTTATTCCCATTGATTTTGACATGACTTAGCATCATCCTAAGTGATTTTGAAGCAAAGTTGCTAACTGGAAGTCTTAGAGGGGCATCACAACTAAAACAAATATTAGCTCAGTTATTTTGATCTCCATCAAATATTTTAACTATAAACAAGTCCTCACATTTTTCAGGCAACAGTGAGAGGAGTTGATGTTATTTCTCATTTCTTACAAGAGAGTCACAAGCTGTTTCCCCAGAATACTGATGAACTTAAGCCTCAGGTGTCTTAATGCTCTCGTGTATGTCAGAAGCAGTCTGTGTAAATCGCTCGTTTGAGAAGAGCACAGCGGCTAAGGCTCACCTAACACAGCACAGATTAGGCATGCAACATGGAATAATAGTTGAAGTTTGCTGTCATATATAGGCCATTTCTCTTGTAGTTGAACTATCTTCTGTGGACTGTAACTCAGGAAGGCTTTGCTTCTGGGTGAAAAAAGAATATATAGTACATGGCTGTTGGTTGAATTATTAACTCGTAAACCTTAGAGAGAAGCTAACTTATATAAAAAGTCCAAGCAGATAAAGATATACTGGATCATTATGACAATGAAAATAGTGTAAGAATACAAGAATGAGAAAT
>WEIS01080725.1:608-11931 GCA_013389965.1 Todus mexicanus
GGGGGGTGGGGAGGAAAAGGGCTTCAACATCCCCCCCAAATCCCTTCTGATACCGGTGGGGGCCGTGGGGGTGGCTGGTTAACCGTTCTGGACCCGCCGTGCTCGGTGCGTGTGGGTATCAGCATCTTCAATCGACGAAGGACCGAGAGGGGAAAGCGCAGGATTGGTTGGGGTGGTGTTTTCCCCAGACCTCCCCTCTGAAAGATCTGCTGAGGTGATCGTGAGCTCCCCTGGGCTGGCTCATGAAGTTCCTGAGAGCTGGGGATGTTTAGTGTGAGGAAGAGAAGGCTGAGGGGAGACCTCATCACTCTCTGCAGCTCCCTGAAGGGACATTGCAGAGGGGTTGGTGCTGGGCTCTGCTCACGGGTAAGTAGCGCTAGAACCAGAGGGAATGGTTCCGATCTACAACAGGGGAGGGTTAGACTGGAGAGGAGGAGAAATTTTTCCCATCCAGAGCAGTCCGCTCCTGGAATAGGCTGCCCAGGGAGGGGGTTGAATCCCCATCCCTGGCCGTGTTTCAAGGGCGTTTAGATGCGGTGTTGGGGGAGATGGTTTAGGGGTGAACTTTGCAGAATAGGGTTAACGGTTCGACTCGATGATCCCAAGGGTCTTTTGCGACCTTAAAGATTCTATGATTCTGTGACTAGCGAGTGGGCTGCGGGTGTTTGCGGCGTAGCTGCCGTGGATGGGATGCACATGGGACCAAAAGTAGTGTTGAGGTGTCAGGGATGGGGGAACTTGCATGCGTGGAGGTGTTTGTTAAAGGTGGTACCAGATGCCGTGTCTCTTTGCAAGCCAGCCCCATGTCAGACTGCCGTAGCTCTCCATACACAGTATAAAAACTAGATGATCTTGGACTACATGATCTTTCGAGGTCCTTCTCAATCCCTAACATTCTGTGATGCTGTGATAATAACACTGCAGTTGTTCATTATCTCTCCTTCGGAGTTTACGGCATCACTGGCCGTGTTTAAAGGGCGTTTAGACGCCGTGTTGGGGGATATGGTTTAGGGGTGAACTTTGCAGAGTAGGGTTAACGGTTGGACTCGATCATCCCAAGGGTCTTTTCCAACCTCAAAGATTCTATGATTCTACTCTTCGCTGCGTTAAACATCAGTGCTTCCTCTTCTCCCTGCTTGAAAACCGTAGCTGACAACGGGTCTTGACAGCACTGCCGGTCTCTCAAGTTTAGAAAGCTCAAGGGATGTCCTCAGCGTCCTCAGAAATCAGTATTGGCCATCAAATGATTATCGTTTTCCTCAAACAACCCTTATAAAAAGTGTTTTCGTAACCTTCTGGCTCATCGATCTGTGGGTCCACCAAGCTGTGCGAGCAAAGCCCATGTGCTGAGGAGGAAAGCCACCTGCGTTCTTCTCATCAATAAGGATATTTTGGTCCCTGTGGCAAAGCCTTGTCCAGGGTGGCACCCACCTGGGATTGGGGCTGAGCAGGGTGGGCTGTGGGCTGATGCCTCTCTCTGGAACCAGCTGTGCTGATGATGGTAAGAGGTTACTGCTGACGGGTACTTGTTTTTGCTTCCCTGCTGAGAGGGATCTGCTCCAGCTGATCTGCAGGTGGAGCTGCTCTTTCAAGTGCAGCTCACTCTTGGCCCAGCTGCCTGGATGCGTAGAGCAAAAGGTGAAAATAAGCATTTCGTCCTAAGCTGGCCAGTTTGGGCAAGAGGCTGCAGCCAGCTGCGCAAGTGAGATGTGGACATTGCTAGGAAGAGTTAGGCAGAAAAGCTACAGGCAATGGCTTTGATCCTCCACGTAGTTGCAGCCTGCACACACCGCAGGAGAGTCTCTTCAGGGAAGAGCTGTGGAGCACCAGGGTGTCTCTGTCACTTGGCATCTGGCATTTGGGTTCTTTCAACCCCGTTTCGGAGTTCCATGTAGTCGTTTTATGCAGTAACTTCTTGAGATACGAATATCAGCTGATCTGTAGTACCTCACTAGTCGCAAGCTTGGAGCCTGTTGCAAATGTGACGTTCAAATGCGTTACTTCAGACCTACTCTGTGCGAGTTAAGCAGCTATGTTTGTCTGGTGCCTTTCCTCCGGAGTGAGTATGTGTGGTCAGCAGCTGTGTGCTTACTTGCTAAGCTGTGAGAACTTGATTGTGGACACTCAGAACCAGGTTAATAAACATCCAGGAGCCTGGGAGAGCATTTTGCTTGTCGAATCAACAGAATGGTCTGTGGCTCCGCTTGGTAAGCCGTAGGACGTTCTGGGTTTTATAGGATGATGAAGCTGCTCTCTGCACACAAGGAGTTTCTTATGTCTGCCTCTGTCCTTTCTGTTAGCGACACATTACATGAGGTGCGCGATTAACTGTAGTAACGCAGCTTCAGAACTGACAGCAGAATAAGATAGTCCTGGCACGGCTCTGAAATGTTATCTTTAATTCTTTTTTTGTGTGTGTGTGTGTTTGGGGTTTTTAGATTTTGGTGTTCGTTTATTTGTTTGCTTTGTTGTTGTGTTTCGGATTGCTTGTTTGTTTGGGTTTTTTTAACCACATGAATCATTCTCTTGAGTAGATTTTTGGCTTCCAGCCTTCGGAGAGTCATCCAAGATCTCCTCTCTTCAGGAAGAGCTAATTGATAAGAGGAAGACTCGCTGTCCTCTGCGTGGAGGGCAGGGTCTTGCTCCAAACATGCTGTTGATGATCACCTGAGTGTTTATTAGTGGATCTTTAGAGAAGTTACAAAGGTTGCTCTTAACTCTGTGATCAGGTTGTTCCTCTCTGCCATGTGTACCCTCTAGACCATCTGCTGATTTGAGTGAGTTCTTCACAGGTCTTTGCTGGTGCAAGGATGACTCTTTTTTTCTGCTTGGACAGAGGAAACCTATTTTCTAGCTTGCAGGTGGTAACAGAGTTGATCTTCTTTACGGAGCCTAACCCCCCAGGAAGCGTGTTGGATTACACTGCATTACCCACTGCCTAGTTTATGTGTTGTCATAATTTTTCGGCAGGATTGTGAAGGATGTGGCTCTGGCATTGCTCAGTGGGCTGGCAGATGGCTCTGGAAGTGGGATCCAAGTCTGGTTATTTCTAAAGCTACTGAGTAACACACATCCATCACTGTTCCCACCAAGCCTTGTTTAGGTGCACGCAGCATCCTTAATTCCTAGCAGTCAGTGAAGATGTTGGGATTAGATTGCGTGTTGGATCTACATGGGTGCCGGTGCTGCGTGAGGGCGAATTCTCCATGTTTGCATGGTCCAGGAGTTGTGTGACACCCAAAACTACTGATGTCGTCGTAGGCTGGTGTGGAACAAGGCTGGAGCAGGACACTGCCCAATCTCCTGATGTAGCTGTTGTCGTTACTATTTGGATTAGCATCCGCTAAGGTATTTGGAGAGTTTGTTCTTCACTTACTGTTCCCCTGTTTGTGAGGAGACTGCTTCTTTTGGTAGTCAAGGACTGTGTTTGAAGAGTTTCCTCTCAGGATTCTGGTTATATTTAGATGGAAATAGAGATTCCAGAGAGCACCTGAGGACAGCAGTCATTTCCATTTATGGGTTAGACCTTCATGTGTTCTGTTCCTAACTGGAGCTCACGGCGCTTCTTGGAGGAAATGGTGTTATTTGAAGAGCGAATATTCGTCTTACCTGCTTCTCTTCGTAGCAGAAGTAATTGTGCCCTTAAAATACCAAGCCAGTATTCGAAGCAAAGGATCCAGTGCAATCTTCAGGTGGTTGGTGGGAGAGAGATTCAAAAAGTGCAAAGGGGAGTCAAAGATCTAAACCCAATAGATTGCTGGTGGGAGACAGACACTTCACCTTACTTGCTTTGCTTACCTTACTCCTTACTCCTTTGCCACGGTTGAGTACAGGCCCATGACCCTGTGAGTTGTTTATGCTTTTAAAAGATCTCGCTTTTGATAATAATAGGGTTACTTAAAAGAAAATGAATGGCAGGAAGCAATCCCTGGAAACTGTATTTGGAGAGAATGCATTTTCTTTTATTATTTCCTATATCCAATTGGGCTTTTAAGGCAACTAAAGGCACCGATGGCAACCTACCTTGTCAGGGCCTCTTTTTCCAGATCTGAATCAGAACCTTCTTTTATTCCTGCAAATAGCGAGAAATTACTAATTAGATTTTGAAGCTGAAAGCTCTTTCCTTCCTTCTCTGCTTAATATAGTATAAACTGCGTGTGGCCAAGTAACTGTTTTAGAAGAGATGTGAACTCGATTGTGAGCCTGTCAGTCATAATTAGACAAGCACTTTCATTTTAAGAGCCTGAGGTCTGGTTTTGTAATACAGCTTTGCAGCTTTTTGTCGGAGATGCTTTTGATAATCTCGTGGCTGCTGCATGTCGTATAGCTATTTGTTGTGACATATGTGCAAATCTTGTTATTTTTGGTGGGGTTTTTTTTTCTTTGTAAATTATGGTTCCTTGCGCGCTCAGCTCATTCTTTTCCTTGTTGTTTCTTCGTTTGAGATGGTGGTTGTGAAAAGACTGCGTTGAGTCATTAGAGGAAGAGAGAGGACTTGAAATCTGGCTGTTGAAGCAGAGGATTTCTCCAAAGAAAGTAGACACAGACTTAGATTGCATGCTTGCTGGCGGAGGTGCAGGTAAAACCGGTGCAGAGATTTTATTCTTTTTTAGCTACTAGTCATCGACAGAAAAGCTTTTTTGCAAATAATTGTCTTTTATGAAAGAGGCATGAAAAAGCTGAGCAGTTGGAGATAGATACAAACTGAAATGCGCTGCTGTGCAGGGGTTGTGTTTTGGTTTTGGTTTGTTTGGGGTTTTTTTTACAATAATCTTAAGGTTCTTCTGGAAATGCGAATCAGCCACTCCTTTTCCTGACTAATTAAGCCATTGTACAGCTGTGTGGAGGGTATTAGTTATCAAAATGCTCTGGTGCACTGAGAAATCAGTGCTACAAATTCACTGGCAGTTGTTACCGAAAGCTCAATCCATTGAGGTACTGAAGGGGAATGTGCACCTCTGGTCATTTTTAAAGGTAACTAGTCATCCAGTGAGAAGTTTTCGGGAGTTTTTTATTATTATTATTTTTTTCAGCCCGTAGGAATCCACTTAATGTGAACTTTCCTGATTCTTAAGACAGAGACACGTCTGAAAATTCAATGTATTGTCCGAGTCTTTAGTCTCTTGTATAATGTTATAAACCCTGATACTCTCTACCTTCAGGAAGGAGCCCATGCTTGGCATTTTGTAGCGTTGAAATCAACAAATAACCATCACCTTTGTTGTCTTGCTGTTTCTTGATGAGCATTGCTCCTGCTAATGCTTCAAGCTTATACTCTTTGCCTTTAGAGATGAAATAGAAAACAAGGCTTTTCAGTTTAGATCAATAGATGTTAACGATACGACTGTTTGGACATTCACCTGTGAAGGTCAGGTGTGATGCGACCGTGGATTACACTCAGGACACTGTTCTGTTCTTTGCCACTGATCTACTGCGTGACCTCAGGCTGTTTTTTAAACATTACCTGCATCTGTATCCAGGTGTATATACCTTGAGTGTTTATTCTGGCTTCGTTGCATGGAGGATTTAGATTTTTACTCATTTTTAAGTATTACCTGCATCTGTATCCACATGTATACGCGTTGAGTCTTTATTACTCTGTCTTCGCTGTCTGTAGGATTTAGGTTTGTATTCCTTTAAGTTGCTTCTATTCCTAAAGGAAGACATTAGTATATAATCTTAAAGTCAGTGTGGAATAGAATCATAGAATAATTAAGGCTGAAAAAGACCTCTGAGATCATCAAGTCCAGCCTATGACCTACCACCACCACTCAGCTAAACCCTGCCACTAAGTGTGGCATCCAGTCTGGCCTTAAACCCCTCCAGGGACGGTGACTCCCCCGCCTCCCTGGGCAGCCCATTCCAGGGTTTTATCCCCCTTTCTGTGAGGAAGAGCTTCCGAATATCCAACCTAAACCTCCCCTGGTGCAGCTTCAGACTGTGCCCTCTTGTCCTGTGATCGTGGTCTAAAATTTGCTGTTACGCATTTCTCTGCTTTGTGCGATGGCTGCTTTAGATATCTGTATGGCACCAAAACTGAGTATTGGATCCCGCTTTGAACAGCTGAGACATAGCAGCGTGTCTTCTTCCCAAAAAGGGACTCCTGCTGGTGTCAAGTTGGTGCCTCAAACAGCTTAGCCCCTGAGAGAGACCACATTCGTGGTTTGCTATCCATCAGTCCATCAGCGAGCAAGTTGATGATGCTCATTTCGTGAGTTTCATAGAATCATTTAGATTGGAAAAGACGTTTAAGATCATTGAGTCCAACCATTCGCCCTACTCTACTGAGTCCACCACTAAGCCGTATTCCCCAGCACCGCATCTGCACGGCTTTTAATCACCTCCAGGTTTCTTAAGAACCATCTAGATTGGAAGCACAGAGGGACAGAAGACATTTTTGCCTTTTCTGTTCGGTGGCGGTGTTATGGTTTGGGCTGTTTTGTTTGTTTGCTTGTTTGTTTTTCAACAGAGCATTTCAAAATAAGGCCTGCTAGTAAATTGAAGCCTGTGAACTGCCCTTGTTTGCCGTGCTCGTGTGTAACGGGCTACTGGGAATCCCTTTAATGCTGTGTGTCTGCAGTGTAAAGCCCGTAGTGTAAATGTGCTGAGAAGAGGAAACGAGCATTATTTAACTGTGACCTTGCATCTTTTTCTTCAGCAAGTTGCGTTGAGATGAACAAGGCAGCATTATTGAACTAGAAAGGAGCGAAATCCCATTTAACTGCATGCTGGGCTTTGATGTACTGCCAAGCGCTGTTGTCTGGGATAGCCTCTGGGATGCAAAGGAGACTGGAGCTGTAGATAAGAGAGATTTATTATTATTATTTTTTTTTCTTCCAACTGAAGTGTCTAGCAATAGTGTCAGCTTTTGTAATTTGTAGGTGGAAGTTACGCTTTTAATTCAATACCTGGCGTCTTATTTTTGCATCCTCACTGCCAGACAAAATCCCCAAGATTTCATTCTTCGGATAGGCAGATTTACTCTTTGCTCTAAGACAGGTAGGTTTCCACTCTCATTGATGATATAATCCCAGCTAGGTATAATCCGAAGCACTCAATACTTTGTTTAGAATCATAGAATAGAATCATAGAATATTTAAGGCTGGAAAAGACCTCTGAGATCATCGAGTCCAGCCTAGGACCTACCACCACCACTCAGCTAAACCCTGCCACTAAGTGTGGCATCCAGTCTTTACTAAGTGTGGCATCCAGTCTTTGTATGTATGTTTACTACATACAGCGCAGATACCTAAAAGTCTAGGCCTATATCCAGTGGTGCTTAGCAATCGAGGGTGCTCTCAAATGGTCTAAAAGGCTCTGTATGTGACTCGCCTGCAGAAAACAGGCAGGGCTCTGTGTAGCAAGCAGGAGAACCCCTGTAAGACATCTCTAGCCTCTGCTGCACGATGGTGGATGTAACGGGCTACATTCCAGATCTATCCAGCAGCCAAACTGGAAGCTGCTGAAGACATTTGAGCGTAATCCATGGGAGGCGGTGCGATGTTGTGGCCTCATGTGCTCACCTGTTAGTTTGTTCAGGTGCTAAACGTATGTTGACGGGAGATTCCCAGTATCTGTTGGATCTAGGAAATAGGCTGGAGTTTGGGCTGAGACCTCCAGCGTTACGGCTTTGTTAGTGTTCTGGCAAGTAGCGGCGTAAAACGCTGGTTTGGTCAGACTCTTAGTATAAACATTTCTTGCGATAATCATTTTTTTTTGTAAGTGGAAAGCTAAGAGATTGTGACCGATATTAAATTTCAGTATTTAACTGTTCAGACTTCACATTGTCCCAGTCAATATATTCCTTTACACATACTACAGGCTCAAAGCAGGATAAATGGGCAGGTAAAACAAGGATAAAATGGCTAGAGAAGTTCTTCGGGAGACTTGGATCACTCGTTTTGGAAACATCCCCCTTTCCCCCTTCCTTCTGTAGTTTTCTTTCTGTCTGTAAATTCAGGCTGTCTTTATACTGGGGCTCCTATTGTGCGTACGTCCTGGAGGATGGAGAATTGAATCCAGTTAAGTTACGTTCCAGCTCTGCAAAATAATCTGAAATGGCTTGTATTGTACCAAGAAAGGTAATCATACAGTTTGACACCTCGTCCACCACAAAAGTCATAAATGTATTTTCACAATGCAAAGGGGAAAGGTTTTTTGGACTTGACTAGGACATGACACAGCTGATTGTTCGTTATACTGTTGTTTAAAACCTCTGTGTCGATGGCTCTGAGTTCAGGACGGTGCAATCTGGGAGGAAGGGCAGGAGCTTATTTCGTCTGTGTTTTTGATGCCAGCACTGCAGGTTTGCAATACCTAAACGTTTTGTCGTGACGGAGTACCCAGAGGTGAATTATTTACTCAATGCAAGTGATTAGATAATAGTGGGCTTCACGTCGCTGATATGCCTGCAGCGTTGAGGGCACGTGTTCTTTCTGATCCTTGCCATCAGAATTTCTTCCCTGATTATATTACAGAGGAAGTCTTTTCGCTCAAATCTTTTCTGCAGAAACACAGTTAATAGTATTTGGCAGTGGGAAGTGATTAAAAAAACCCCCACAACTTCTATTTAGAGCACGAACAACAATTTAAAGTGGGTGAAGCATTTTTGTTGTTCATTTCTTGTATCGAGATACAAAAATCTTGCAGCATTAGTATTCATCCTGAGAATGGATAGGCTTTTGTGCACCGACATCGTATGCAAATTAGTCCTTTCCTAAGAGCAAACACGTCTGATTAGAGAGGATACAGTTGTCCTGCAAAGTCTGCCGGATTCTTTTCACCACAAAATTCTGGGAATTGTTGAGGGTTGGGGTTTTTTTGTGTGTGTTTTGTGGTTTCTTCCCCTCCCTCCCCCTGCTCGGAATTAATGGAGAGCACCGTTGGGCAGGAAATAGCAGCAGCTTTTGTAAAATCTTAAAAGAGAAAGAAGAAAAAGGGCATTTTCGCAAATGGAATTAGGATGATGCAGCAAAGTTTTGGAGGCCTGCCAGGGAGGACAGATGCATCGTGCATACAGTGGCTTGCCGACGAGCCTGCACATTGGCAGCTTCCCGATCTGTTAATACAGCAAAGCCCACAGCTCGACTCTAATCACTGCAAACAGAGCACTGTTCATCTTACCACTTTGGTGGTTTTGCCTGGCAAGTTTTGCAGAGCCGAGTATGGCAGGTTTTTAGTCCTATAAACATCGAGACGTTAAAACTTGCGTTTATGTAACAGGTTTGTGGGGGGTTTTTTTAATGCTGGAAGCGCGTTTTCTTTCCTTGCTTCAGTGAACAGACTTGTTTTGCTGCGCAGAAATGTGATGCGAGGTGCTCTCGCTGCTGTCAAAATACGACGTTAGATTTGGGGTACTAATAATGGTCAGTACCACCTTAGACTTGCGTTCAAATGTCCCCAGCTTTAGGGAACCTGTTGACACCAGTCAAGCTTAATGTAAGGCTTCATCACTGGGACTAGAGCAATTTTTGGCACGGATTTTTCTTGTAGCCCTCTAATGTTTACTTCAGGGAGGGGGATGTAATAATCTGTGGCTGCTTGCTGAGCAGAAATGCTGCTGCTACTTAAGGAAAGCACCTTTCAGATAGGAGTATAATGACAGTGTTTTTAAAGCCTGTCTCCAGTCTTCAGCATGAAGAGGAAGTCTCAGGACTCTTTGCGTTCTCGCCTTAGCGGTGCCTAAGCATTGCTGCTGGACTTAGTTGTTATTGAGGTGCTCAGCTAGTGTGAATGAAACCCCTCACCATCTTCTTTGAAGTTCTTCAAGAGCTTTTCAAAAAGACCTTATTTCTCACCTTTAGAGTTAATGCTTACCATATTCCCATGGTCAGGTCTGTTCAGGTAGATTTATTTTATTCGGTTTTTGGTACCGTTCCCCTCTGGATATTTGTACAGTTGGTCTCAGCTCCATAAAGGAATGGGGCGAGGGAGACCCAAAGAGGTGTTTTGGAAAATGGCTTCTCAAAGGCACCAACCACATTTATCCTCTCTGCTTGAAAGGAAGAGGTAGTTAACGGCCCTAGGATGCCAGAATATTCCGTTTCTAACCCCTAAGGACATGCCCAACTGTATGGGCTGCAATGTCTAGTCACAACTCCTGAGTATTGGTCTGCATCTGGATTCAGCAGGTTAATTAAAATGATCTCTTGGTTGAAGGAAGATTTACCTTGAAAGAATGGTTGCTGCAAACTGAGAGCAAACTTCATTAGCGAACTTAAACTAAGCGCTGAAGTGTCATTGTGAGGATGCCAGCGGCTGTGCTGTTTGGTTTAGGACTTATTGGGCTTTAGGAGCTAATTTGTCTGAGGTCAAGAAAAAGCCACAGCCTCCCAGTGTATTTAGCTTGCCTCGTAGGTCTAATTAAAATAGGTATCATTAGTCTTCAATAAAGAAGATTAATTATTTTGTACATCTTCATGTTAGGCCCGTTACGTTAGGCTGAGATTTTGCAGCCGATGAACAAAGCTGTGGGAGGCTCTCTTGACTGACAGACGTTGTGGCAAAACAAAAAGCATTTACTCTTCTGTAACTAATGAAAGGAGGCGAGGGATCAAGTGGTGACTGGTAATAAGAATTGGTCTCTGTACTTTGAGCTAATGGAGACGAGCGTTTATAGACAAATATCTGTGTGAGGTAGAAAGTGATGTATACTACTGTATTACCAAAAAACCCCCCCCAAAGTTTGAGCACATCAAAGCCCAGCAGGGGCAGTACTTTCAAGCTTTTGTGACTTCTTGAAAATGTGTCCCAGGGTTATCTTTGTACTCTGCTTTGGAGGGTAGAGGATTTGTGCTTCCAAAGCCACTAAGGAAGAATACAGTGATGTCTAATGTCATAGAATAGAATCATAGAATCTTTAAGGCTGGAAAAGACCTCTGAGATCATCGAGTCCAGCCTAGGACCTACCACCACCACTCAGCTAAACCCTGCCACTAAGTGTGGCATCCAGTCTGGCCTTAAACACCTCCAGGGACGGTGACTCCACCACCTCCCTGGGCAGCCCATTCCAGTGTTTTATCCCCCTTTCTGTGAGGAAGAGCTTCCGAATATCCAACCTAAACCTCCCCTGGTGCAGCTTCAGGCTGTGCCCTCTCGTCCTGTCACAAATTGCCTGGGAGAAGAGCCCATCCCCCTCCTGTCTACACCTTCCCTTCAGCGAGTTGTAGAGAGTGAGAAGGTCCCCCCTGAGCCTCCTCTTCTCCAGGCTGAACAGCCCCAGCTCCCTCAGCCTCTCCTCACAAGATTTCCCCTCCAGTCCCTTCCCCAGTCTGGTCTCTCTCCTCTGGACCCGCTCCAGCCCCTCCAGATCCTTCTTGCAGTG
>WEIS01080726.1:4236-32875 GCA_013389965.1 Todus mexicanus
ATGAGAAATAAGAGGGATTTCCTCCTTACTTGACAACGAAAACAGTTTCCATGATAAAATCTTCCTAGAACCTGGTTTGTTCTGGAAACTCTGTGGGATCTGCAATTCCTTCTGCAAAATGGGGCTGTTTCTCTGAAATAGGAACAAAATTACCCACAGGTATTTAAACTAAAAAGTTATTAATAAAATTGCCTAGACTTAATTTATTCCTTTTTTTCCCCTTGCCTGCCTTTCACTAGCATATCACTCTTTCAGAGTTTGTCTTCAGCTAAATGTCACTGTAAACTGATGTGCTGGGTGCAGAATAATAAATTTCATCCACAACTTTCTGAGTTGCAGGCCATTTAATATAGTAACTGTGGACAAGGTGGGCCTCCCACTAATGTCGGGAGTATTTCTTGTCCGTAAGTTCAAAAATGGTTATCATCTCTGGCTGTGACAGATTGCCCCTAATCTAAATTTGTCACACACTGCCACTATCTATAGTTCATTTTCTGGGTGCCCATCTTCAGGCATCCAAAGATTAATTTGCAGAGTAGGCACATGCTATCGGAACTGGAAGGAAGATGCTCTCCACGTTGCACATATAGGTTCTTGCTGTTTGGACACAGTTGTTCTCCTTCACACACAGCTCTTGCGAAGGACGCTTTCATGCTTACATCCTAAATGTAGGTAAGCAAATGCAGGTGCAAAGGGGAGAGCTGATCTGGTTATTGTTTTGTGTCTGCATCAGTGGCTATAGTCCACATAAAAAAGATAAATAAGAACTGGGAATTTATGCCCAGGACAGATAAACAGAAANNNNAAAAGCCGTTTTGTGTTAGCACTAGCAGAAAGCTGGGTGCAAAGACACTGCCATTTGCACTTTGATTCTGGCTGTGGTCAGGATTTGTGTGGTTTTGTAAAAAAACTCATCCTGCTTTAAGAAAAACAACAACAACAAAACCCAAACCTACCATTTTCTCCTTTCAGTAAAAACCAACTGTGACCTCTTTTATCAGGCTAACTTATCAGGTGGAAAAGATTAACATCATGAAGCTCCAAGCAATTCCAACAAAAGCAAGGTCCTTGAGTTCCCTACAGGGACCTGCCCAGTTAGCTGACCCTCTTTTTTGATTTTCCTCTCTACAACTAAGTTTTTCAGGAAACAAAAAGAATAAGAGCACTTCAGTGCACACAGTCGGCTGTGAATATGCACAGAATGACGATGCTCTGCAGAGAATACCACAGGGAGAAAATGACTGATCCTCTGCAGAGTCCAGGAAATCCAAAACCCCCCTACTGAATAGTGAGAGTGAAAAATAAAGAGATAAAGAAAAATCCAAGCCAACCACAAAGGATATTTATTCAGTCATGGAACACCATCCATCCATAGCCCAATATTTCACTTCACAATTCTGATATGTTTCAATACCTTTCTTTTGGGGCTACATAATATACCATTCATAAAATGCATGCATATTTTTTAGTCCTAAAAGAGTGAACAGTCTCCCTTGCCAGCTTTTTCATATCAGATTTTCCCATGTTTATAACATCTTTCTCTGTTGCTGCAAGATAGACCTGTACAAACAGAAAACAGTCCCTGCCTGACTGCACAGGGAAACAGTAACCCTAAGTAACCAACCACCATGTGCAAATGGTGTGGACAGCCTAGATTTCGCTTTTTTAACCTGTTCAACTTGTGGAAGATGAAAAGAAGGTCAGGAATTTTGCAACAAGACCTTGAATTTTTTCAACAGACTTTTCTCCTGAGATCTTCATATCGCTATTAGAGGATAGGAGTTGCTGGCTGAACACAAGGAGAGCCCCTGGCGCACGGGAAGTCAGTAAAATGTGGGTTCTGCAAATCCTTAGATACGTGTTTAAGCATATTAGTAGCTGGTGAAACACTGGCCTCAATGATATCTATGGAAGTTTTGTTAACATCAAGGGGGGCAAGATTTTATCCAGTAGGATTAATTTATGAGATTAATGTAAAGGACTAGGGACCAAATTGTTCTTTACTCCTCAGAAATGAATAATATCAAGTTTGAAATAATGCCAGATAACCAAATTACACATGCAAATAAACACATTATGATGGACTGTAGTAGTGTAAGTGAAAAATAATATTCACCTTACAGGAGAAAAGAAACAGCTTTTAAATGAACCTTTAATTTAATCTTTTCCTTTAGATTATTAGCTTAAAAGAAAAACTTATTACCCTTTAGGAAATACACCCATAATGGGCAGTTCCAGGTAGTTCTCATGAAAGCACTGAAAATAGATGTGAATACACACTCTAGGTTTCCATAAATGTCAACATTTATTTCTGGTAAATATTGTCCCTTGCTTTATCTCTGCCAGTGGTATCCCCTCAGACCAATAAATCCATGCAGGAGTCCATACCTACTTATTACTCTCACTGGATTAACAATGATTAGAAATGACTGCTGCATAGATGTACTGGATGGAGTCTGAACTCTTCCCCCATGGGACATCAGTCTCAAATTGCTGCATGACCCCCAGGAGATATTTTCCTGCTCTCAAGTGGCCTGGTGAGCCAGGAAAGTGCAAGGTCTACCCCTTTTCTCGGTGACAACAGAACATTTGTTAATAAGCTGTCCCATAGCTAGAAGGGTCATCTTAGCATCCGATACTGCCTTGCTACATATGTCTACCTGATTGACATGCAGTAATCCCATATACTAATCATACAGACCAGAGGTTAGGATAATTTAACATATTTTCTTCAAAATGCCCTTAGGAGAGATGGAAGAATAGCAGTGACCATTTCTCAAACGAGAAGCTGTTCATATGTACCCACACAGGCCTATGAGCAGCCCTTTTGTTATGAGTGTGGTAAATGGCAACCACAGCCAAAAAAGTGAGGCTGTATGAAGAAAGGAGTCTGAAAAAAAAGGAAAGGATTAAACTCACCCTGAGACTGCACTAAGCACACGGGGTCCTACAAAGCAGAGAGTCCAAATGGAGGGAAGAGGAGGGTAATACAAAGCAATTCACTGGTTTCCCGAAGAAGGCAATACTGGCTTCAGAGGGCTCACAGCCAAGACAAATAGAGATGTGCTGATTGTACCTCTGCCCACAGGCTAATTTTGTTGTGCGAGAAGGGAGCCTTGTAAACCTTGAGCTATTTTCCATTGCAGGAAGCCCTTGGTGATGATGAGAATGCACAAACTGCCCATTCTTTCCCCAGGAATGAACTGTCCCTGTGTTGCACCAGGTGTAAAGAAGTCTGCTGGCTCCCTTTGAACCAAGACTGAGGATGCAAGGGGAGCAGGAGGGAAAGATGAAAGCAAGAAAAAATTCATGAGAATGTGGAGAAGAGCCTTTAGATTTTTGCAAAAGGCAGAAAAAGGAACAAAACTCGCTGTGCATGAACTGCAGTGCCCTTGAGTGAAAGCCCACCCCTGGCTCAGGAGACTGAGAAATCAAACTATGGAAAAGTAGCTGTGACAGCACATAGCAGTCAGACTCTTTATTGACCACAAGTAAGGAACACTCAAGGGAATCAAAGGAAGAAACATCTTGTGCTACTGGTGAAAAAAAAATACTTGTTCTGTGGCAAAGTTGTAACATGGAAACAAAAGAGTGACTGGGAAGGGAGACTGTGATAACTGAGTGTAAATAGCAGTTGTGGTGAAATGGCTGGGAACCCTGCGTCTGTACAAGTATCAGTAAGTTCAGTGCTCCTGAAGCTGTTCTCAAAACATGCTCTAACAATGATGCATTTGCACTGTTTCAGATTTGTGATGAAGATAGTTAATTTGCATAGATGGAGAAGGCCAAACGGATAGCTTGACCTTAGAACTTGGCCTCAAAGGTATTCTTAGTCTCAGCAAGAAAAGCGCTTTTCGTTTTGCATAGCAAAACCTGAGAAGAGCGCATGCGAAACCCAGGGATGTACTAGTGACCTACTTGGGGTTTCTGTTCACTTAAAGGCACCTCAAGCTTCAAATTGAGTCATTTCTCCATTGGCTATAAACATTCCCTGTACCCCACAGGGCACGAAATCTGAACTAGTACTTTACCTAATACATTGCTGCACAGATCAGGAAGTCAAGAACGATGGAACAAGCCCGAGGTCAAACCATCCCAGGTTTAGGGAAGGCTGAGACCTGGCCTGGCAATGCATGTAGCCTTCCATTGGGAACTGGCCTCCTGCCCTAAGACCCTTTCACCTTCAGTAAAGGACAAATGCAGCAAGGAGAGCCTGCCCTGAGAGCCAGATAAATGTGCTCGTTCCTTTCCACAGGGTGGGTGGAGCATTTCTTGAGACGCAGCTCCTCTGTCCACAATAACAGCAGCTGATTTGTCTTTTGAAAGGTGAGAGGTGGCTATCACTATTACTGGAGCTGTCCTGACCACACGTGTTGACATGGATATGGAAGATACCAATGGGCACTGGTCCCTCTCACTGCACAAGTTGTGTGATGGGGTTTCCTTCTGTTGAATAATGTGCTTCAGTCTATGGTTTGGAGCCTGAACTGAGTCACTAGCTTCACTACAGCTACACACATTTAGATCCTGCCTTGAAATCCTTCTCAAGACTATGTAAAGCCCCCAGACTTGAACTTTGTGGGAGATGTGTTTAAAAGTGTTGCTTTAAATGCTGGACTTTGTCCTCTGGATTGGCACCACACCTGCTTTCCAGCAAGGATTCAGGGAAAATCCCCAGTGCTGTCTGGACCTGGATGCCAGAAGGACAGCCAGACTCTCCAAAGCAGAATGGGGAAGAGTCACAAAGCACTCCAGCGTGCTGCAATACAACAGCTGTCATGAGAAGCCCAAGCAGACTCTCAGGGGTGGAGATACGATGCAGCACTGATGGCTGTGATGTGGCAGCTCTCACATGGGCTAGCCTAACCCATCTTTGCTTCACATGGCCCTGCTACTAAGAGGCACCCTTTCCAAGAGTGGCACAGTCCTTCCCATCTGCTAGAGACCCACCTCCTCCCCCAGCTGTTTCTTCCGTTCACTCTCCCTAGGGCACCAGCAGCAGGTCCAACACCTGGAGTGAGCCCCAAGGACACACACCAGTTCCACGGTGAGTGGCTCAAAATGAAAACCCCTACAGTAGATCAGACAAGCTCACATCCATCCCAAGCAACAGCCCTGTCACCTACTGACAAGTGACACTTCAGAAAATGTAGAAACCTTCTCTGCTGCCTTATGCCCTTCAAATCCAGCATAAATCATACCGAAGAAGCAGAAGAGGTAGAAGCCAGTTAGCTTTTCACCTTTGCTCACTCACCTGTCCCTCCACTCATGTCTGCTCACAAGGATGGGAAGCAGAGGTTCCAAAAGCCACAGACACCTGTCCCTCAGGTTGTTCAGTCTAGCTCGAAGAAGGTGGTCCTGATGCAGGTAACATGAAACCTAATTCTGTGAGAGCACATCTTAGAAGTGCAGAAAGATCAACACATGGTTTGAATTCAGCAGCTGTCCTCTAAGCTGCCCACTGTTTCCTTGGCACAAGCGTATGGCTGGGACATGTCCCAGCTGGAGTGTGGGTTCCACTCTCCTCTGTGTGAGGGACAGAGCCTGTGAGCTGCAGAAGGCTTCCTTCTGAAGTCACTAAGAGACAATAAAAAAAAGAGCAGTTCATTGAAAATACAAGCCCAAACATGGTTTTTAACATTTCCGTTCACAGTACTGAGCAATACACCTTCTGCAAGTGCTTTTTAACTATGTCTTTGTTGATCCTGTCACGTACCCACTCTGGCTTGTATTTAACTTTCCACTACAGACCACACTCCGCTTTTGGTACAATAAAACAAATAAGTTTCCTCTTTTTTATTTGTGCATGTCATTAACATTAAACACATGATGTTGCAATGACAATGGAATTGATGGCTTAATGGGGTGAATTTTAATTTAAGTAATATTTCCATTAATCTAAAAGCTCCCCCTTAAAAGTCTGTAGAATTTATTTATTGGAAAAGTTCCAGCATAAGTCTACTAAAAATTCTCCTCTGAATGATAATATGTCAGACTTTTAAGGCTCTCTTCTGGCAGGTTTTCTTTTTGCCTTTGAATGCTACTGACATAAGAATACATTTCTCGCAAGTCTTCTGTTTAACCAAAAAAAAAAAGTAAAAAGAAAGATAGACTGCTGCAGAAATCACAGTAGGTGCAAAATGCCACAGCCCCAGACCTATCCCCTTGGCTGGAGAAGTACATCCCAGATTTGTTACTGCTTTATTTTAGGTTATGGAAAATGCAGAGGATTAAAGAGGCAGAGGGAAGCAGATGCCATGCAGGCAGAGGCAGCTAAAAGCCAATCTCCATCCGAGAGTGCAGAAGCACTGCACCCAGCACAAGAACGTGTTTTGAGGCAAAGCTAAGCTGTGGCAGCTGGGGCTGGGACAGAGAGATGCAGCTGTGCTAGGGGAGGCGAATGAGCAGGCAGCATTCCTGCTCTCAGAAAACATCAAAATCCACCATGCAAACCAAATAAGAGCTAGCCTGTGCTGGGTGTCACCATACCCCCTGTCTTTGTACTCACTGGCTGCAGAGCACAGGGGGATGGTATGAGGTCAGAACTGCCTCCAAGCCTGAGCTCTGCCTGAGGAAAAGGGCTGCTTCAGGTCTGCCCCTTTCCAGCTCCACACAGAGGGCTCGGCTCTGATTATGCCCCCCCTAAGCATGTGCCATCATGGGTGCACACACATACATCTGTACATGCTTTTCTGTGGGATGACAAACACAAGTACATTTCTGTCCAGACGTCTTTCATGGAGAAGAGGGACAACTAGAGGCACGTGACAGTTGCCATCATGTCACTTCATGCTCTGCTGGATGACACACACAAACCCCAGCAACTCCAATTAGGCAATGGAAAGTGCCTAAATAGGACAGTGATGAGCAGCTCCCTAGGAAGCACAGCCTCAATCTTGGGATGCCACAGCTCCAACCAAGCATATTTGTCCAGCCTTCACCTCCCGTACCCTGGGCATTAGGTGGTTGTGCAAACACCAGGGAGGTACAGGCACGTGAGGATGACTACCTTTCTCCTAAATGGCAGCAGACTCCCTGCCAGACATCCAGTACAGAGCCCTTCAAGTCAGTACAGACAAGAGACCCCCACTTGGGCAGACCCATGGCATTTCCCTCCTCCCCATGCCACTTGCCTGCCAAAACTGGCCAGCCCCAAAGCGCAGTTGAGGCTGTGTGTGCATGAAAATAAGGCAGCAGCCCAGCACCACCACAGGGTCAGGCCAGCACAGCTAGATCCTCCATCCCACTGCAGCTGCTTTAAAGAGTTTAGATCTAAACTGAGAAGCCTTCTTGTCTGCCCTGGTCAGCATGGGTGGATGTTCTCATGCTGTGGCAAGTGCTCTCCGGGGCTGCACAAGGGCTAGGTATAGGGAAGTGCTCTACTGAGACTCTGAAGACATTCAGAGCAGCACTGGTGGGCAGTGCTGCTCTCCTATCTCCACTCTGCAGACCCAGGATAAGCAACAGGAGCGAGGTCTGAGTCAGGACACAACATATCTCTCTCTCTCTCCCCTCTCCTTCGTCCACCACCAAAATACCCCTGGCTGTACTGAACGACCCTGCACTGCAGCCAGTGGCCTATTCATTTTAATTTAGAGTAATTGTCTATAAGAGCTCAGAAATTAACTGCACAAAGCCGTAACACCTCAGCACAGCAGCAGTTACTTAGGTTTTGAAAACACTTTCAGCCCACCCATGGGGTGTAGCTCAAAGACAGGCTGGTTTCTTGAGCAGAGGAGGTAGAGCTGCTCCAGCAGTGGGTGTCCAGCAGCTGAAAAGCTTTCCACTCAAGTGTCTAGCTCAGCAGTGGGAATACAGCACTCACAGCAACATTGTATGGGGCCAAACAAAACCCACTTTTCTTCCTTGTCAACAGAATACTTCTTCTGGAAGGTGGCACTGACCCCACAGTTTCATGGTACTTGCACACGGACATGAGTGGAAAAGACTGTGCTCTCTTCCAGCCACAGCCCTATTGAGATCTGTCATTCCCCATAGTTAAGGAAGGTCAGGAAGGGCAGCCAACCCTTCATGTGTGGCCTGAGCCTGGTCAGCATCTTTCACTCTTCATCTCTCAGTCATGCCTCCCATCTGCACAGGCTCTAGATGATTCTCTCTCTGTCTCTCTCTCCCCTCCTCTCCCTGTTACTTCTTTGCATAGACCAATTTTGTGATACATCAGAAGGAAAACAGTGAAAAATATATTCATATTAACTCCTGCCTGGACAATATAATTTTTTTTGGCACCCAAAGAGTGAAGTAAACCCACCCACTTTTTACTATCTGCAGCATGCTGATGCTGACCATCTCCTTATCATCCCATGTGTGGAAACACATTACAAAGACACAGCCATGCTGAATACTTGATACAGCATATATTGAAGGAAGTTGCTCTTATTAGCAGCCATTGGGTTCCTTTATAAGGTCTCCAGACACAGATGAGGATTTTACCTTCACATGCCTAGTTCTTCTCATTCATACATTGCCACCTTGCTTTTTCCCATGTCTCCCCCTCTGCTCATAGTACCTCCCCATACCCTCTCCAGGTTTCATCCATAGTTTAGCGGATTGGGCACAGGGCTGGTTGACAGTTCTTATAGCTGGGGAGCCAATTTACACCTCTGCAGCTGGCTCAGCCTATATCATTAAAGCCATCAGGGGCCCTTTTTCCCCACCTGGAAAGCAGTTATGCTTATCTACTTTGGGAAAGACATTATTTCCACTTAATATACCTAAGAATAGCCTGGAGTGCTATTAAATTGGAAATCTAAGGTGAGAGAGCATGTCTATGGACTGCTTTGTATGGCCACACAGAGCTCCAGGAGAGCCATCTAGGATCTGCATCCCCTGGGGCTGAACTAAAAAAAGCAACATCAAAACGGCATCTGGAGGAGCCCATCCATCTCCCTCCCAGCAGGGCACTAAGCAGCTACACTAACAGCAGTTGACAGTGGGAAAGTTAATGGGTGCGTGCATTAACCTACATAAGCATGTTTAAGCTATGAGGGCTGTGCAGAAATCAAATGGGTTAAGTTTCTAGGCCTTCTGTTCCAGAGATCGTGAAAGTAGCTCCAAGGGCTTGAGCTCTGTCTTGGGATGGCAGTAAAGTGACTTCACATCATCACATATTTTGTCTCAGACTCATCACTGCAAACTTCTATGTGTGCACGCATACATCCATGTGTCTGTATATGCTGCTTAAGCTGTTTTTTTGTAATTTCTCCCTACTACCTCAAGAAATATAGATCTATTAAATGCATGGTAAAAGACTGGTTTATTTCTTTAGATTCCGAATTTCTCAAGTTTAAACATACCCTTACTGGTCCGTGCAAGAGTCAGCAGGCAGCTCACCATGGGGTTGGAACGAGCCCAGCACCAGCCATTTAATAGATCTGCTCCATAGTACTAAAAGGTTATAGTGAAATTTTATTTCCTCAGCATAAGCAATGGACACTACCGTTGAACTTAACAGCAGATACGGAGCCTTGAAGTAAATATTTCATCATAAACAAGAAACCTGTGTAAACACTGAGTATAGATACATAATTGATGATGGATGCACTTGGGACTGGAGCAAGATCTGGGGTACTTGACTTTAGACACAGTATCTAGAGGAGTTACTTCTCCCTTGAGGTCTGATCTCTGACACGTCCTCCAGGGCAAGCATGTTCAGCTCAGCTGTGTCTAGGAACTCAAGCTGCTCTAGAAAGCTTGAGCCATGTGTGCTGGGAAGAGGGAGACGGAGTGGGAGCAAAGCCAGACTTGGTGAGTGGAAAATCTCTCCCATAAAAGCTTGCAAGACCTTTAAGGATCATCATAATGGCTTTTTGTTGTTGTAGTTGCAGGGATCATTTTTTAAAACAAAGAGATAACATTTAGTTCATTTCTTTCATTTTGGAAAAGGGCAGCTCCTAAGCCCTTATCATTAAGAAATAAGAGCGGTGTTACATGTTCAAACAATTTATGTGAGGATCCTGCCGTTTGTTATGGGAACAGCAAGTACAACTGCAAGTCCATTATCATCCCTCCCTGCCTCTGCATGCACAGCATGAGCAAGTGAGGAAGATTAGGGGTAAGAGCAATGGAGCCTGCAAAGTCAGTGACAAATATTCCGTACTTAAAACCCTTTCTGAGCCTTCGTACACTGAAGTGAGGCTTTGATTTGATCAGCAGCCAGACAAGGACCCACTGATTTTTCTCCAATTTACTCCAAGTCTCAAAAAGAGCAACCTCTATTCGTGATCTGACAGCTGAGAAACAAGTGACCCAGAGCTGCAGCAGCACCCAATGCCCCAGTGAGCAGTAGTGATGGGAGGTGGGTGGTAGAACTGATACACATAAGTTACTAGCATTGGAAGGAGTTTCTGAACACTTGCCCATGTTAAAACCTGCCAGTTTTATCTGCCTTTTTACTTTACAAATAATCACAGAGCAATGGCATTACATTCTGATCTTGTTTCCAAACCCACACTTCCTCTGACCTCCACTCCCCCCATCTTCACCCTCCCACTCACAGCTAATCTCTCTCTGCCTCCCCTCGCTTCTCTGTTGTTTCGGCAGACAACACGTTTACATTACTGCGAGTCTGCTGCAGCCGACAGACCATTTCTCATAATAAACCACTCCTGGCTGCACAGCCAGGCTGGGCCTCACCACGTGAGCAGTCGCGAGTTTATGGGTTTTGGAAAGCTTTGCACATCAGAAAAAACCTCACATCGCCTGTAATAAGAACCCATGTCAGGGCAAGCACAGTGGGGTGAAGGAGAAGGAGAGTGGGAACCAGGAGATTTTGGTCTATCCTTCCATGGTGTCCCATGTGGTGAGCTGTCAGCAGTGATCCCATTGCAGGCAGGGAAAAGGAAAGTAGGCAGCAAGCAATGGCAAGGCACCTGCTGGATTTACTCAGCTAAAGCTTAGCTGCCTTTAAACAAAGAGAAGGTTTCTGAGGAGTGATAGAGATCAAAATAGTAATTTAAGCAGCTTTCTGAAAGTGTAGTCTAGCTGTTCAGGCACATCCTCCTGCTCAGTGCTTCTGCCTGCAGATGTGATTAGGCACAGGTGCAAATGGAGAGCCCTGAAAAGAAAAGGCAGCCTGCTGTGCTGCAGTGCCTGTTTAAACAGAGACTTGTGACATTCCCATCACAGTGACCTGTCAGGGCAGCAGCCAACATGGGGCAACTTCCAAGGGAAGGTGTCCATAAATGAGACGTTGTTAGCTATTATGCAGAAGCCAGCAGCAGCAGGACAGCTGACCCTGCACCCAAGTGCCTCTGCCACCCCACAGACATAGTGGTGCTCCCAGCACGGTGTTGGCGTCCAGCATAGCCAAGTCTCGGGAGGGGTCGGCACCTTGCTCCAGCAGTCCAAGCTGTGACTGAAGGGCAAGGGTGCCTGACCAGCAGCAATGTCCCGTTCAACTATTGCAGTTGAAGCTGCTGTCAGAGCAGGTGGCACCTTGACATCTCTCTGGGCAGTGATGCTTTAGCATGGGTAAAAGCAGAAAAGGAAGAGGGGAGCCTTACCTGGGGAGATGGCTGAATAAGGCAACAAGACCCTGAGCTTATGAGGTGCCAGGGGATGAATGCGACCACTCAAGCTGAGGGTCACGCCCCCTTAGGGACTTGCTGCATTTGGGAACAGAAGAGCATTGAAGGAAACCCTCTTTGGGAAGGCTGTGTGGGTAGCAGAGGAGCACCTTGCCAGGGGAGGAGAGAAGGAATTGTGGAAAGTTGCCAGAATTCTTCCACCTGATTGCAATTGTGTCCTCCTCAGCCTCTCCAGTGTTGATCCTGTGCCCATGATGTCTTTCTCCTCCTTCAGAGGGAAACAGATTTATGGGCTCTGCTAACATTATTCATTTCACTGGAAATTTGAGAGGGAGCCACTTGTAAAATTCTGTGTAAAACAACAACAAAAAAATGGCAGAAGGACAGGGCTGGTAGATATTGACAGTTAAAGATGTCTTTATCCACCTGACACAGAAGTACTGCATGAAGTACTCCAGCCACCTGCATCAACAACTGGGAAAGAAAGAAAATGTAAAAAATAAAAAGGCATAGTTAAAGGTCAAATAGGCCCCTAAGCTTGGAGAACCCTGTGTGTCCCTACATCTGAGCTGAACTGGTTGCTGCAGGTGCCCCTGTGCCAGAATAAGTCTGTCATGAGAGTCCAACACAGCTACAATGCCTAGCCTGAAGTATAGTGTGGTAACTTCTAAAGAAATTGAGACATGATAGGAAGTACCAAAGCTGTGAGAAACAGCAACTTTGCTCCCCTGTGGCTCTTCTGTTGGAGCCTCAGATGCTTTGGACAGTGATCAATGAGGAGAAAACAACAGCATTTTCCATCTGCACTTGCTAAACAGACACGCTGGTACGAGCAGCTGCTGCAGCCAGGGCATCCCACCGGCATCTTCTGCCCATGAATCCATGGCTGGAGCAAGATGACTCCTGCTGCAGATGCTTGGAAAATGCTCTGCTTTTACAAAATAGGAAGTTTTGCACCATTATGAGAAGAATCACAGTGATGCTCCCAGGAAAGTGCTTTTAGTATCAAAACTCAGCTGTCGAAGCACCAAGTGAAGGGTGCCAAATGCGCTAAAGCAGTGGAGCACTGAGAACTTAATGGCTATAGACTCCAGAACACCTATGACACCCCAATATGTTGCAGGATTCAAGGCCAGACACTTGGAGGGTCCAAAAGCCCTGGCTCTGGGATGGAAAGAGATACATGTCAAAATCACAGCTCTCTGGAACTAAAGAGCCAGTGCAGACGAGGGAAATAAACACCTTATGGGAGCAAACAGCAAATGAAAACTTTGAACTAGTAGTCAAAACATAGACCTGAGCCCTTGGGAGTGGAGGCGTCATGAGATATGGGAGCTCAGAAGAGGACACATGGTTGAACCTCCTTGCCTAAATGGGTCCAGCAGAGCCACAACCCAGAAGAGTGGATGGTACTGGCTACTCCACAGCATAAGGTTTGGTCTAATTTCAAGCAGTGCTGAGCACCTAACAGGTTCTCACGGAAAATTCAGTCCATATTTTATGTCTAATAGGTGTCTAAAATCCTCACCTTAAGCAGCTCTCTGAAACCACCTCCTCAGGAGTCACATCTCAAGGTCTATGTGCACACACATGCCTGGAGTGCACCCTCATATTCAGCCGCTCCTATGCGTGATCCCTGCACCCAGCTCTTCCTGCTACATCCCTCTCAACCTTTCCTCCTCCAACATCACAGAAAGCACTGGGACACCACTGCAGGTGGTGGGGTGGCTGTGCTCAGAGCCGAGCTCCACTGGGACCAGCTACTTTACCTCACCTTCCTGCTGCTGCTGTTGCTGCACTTGTGCTGGGGCTATCAGTGATGTTAAGGGCATGTTGGTAGGAACAGGTCTTTCAGGGGCAGATGGCAGATGAGCAGGAGAACTGACCTTTCAATAACAGAGGCTGGATGAAAGTGTGAGTGTGAATGCAATAAAACAAACAAACAGCTAAATAAACCCATATTGGTGTTAAATCATTCCTTGCACAAACACCAAACCTGGGCATCTGAGTGCTGAGACTGCTGCAGATGACTTCAATCTGTTTTGATAGTGCTTTTTCCTGTACTTTGCTACTTTCCTCCCAGGTGCCAATCACACCAAGGATGGAGAGTCCCTCCTTGAATCACTATCCTGGCTCTCCACCACTCCAGACTTCCTTGTCCTCTCTACTCCACAATCCCTACAGATGGGGGATCTCCAACCACAGGACCCGAATCTATCAGCTGGTATTGATAGTATTCATGGAGGATTTAATTCATGCAGTTTGGAACATGGTAGCAGAGATGTACTTCAGAATCACCACAAAGGTGCCTCTCTTAAGAGTTCATCATAATTCCCCAGTCTCTGTAACTGAGTCCTGTAATTGAATGGATAAGAATGTCAGCAGAATTTTCTATCGCTTGTACAGAACAAAAGATTTAAAATTTAACCTGAGTGACCTCTGAGGGTTCAGAACCATAGACTCAATAAAATGCATGGCAGAGAAGAACACTAATACATTTGTTTGGTGTTTTCGTTAACAACCTTTTTTTCAGCTAGTCATAATTTATGAGTCGGGGAGATCTGACTCATGATTTTGGAACGTTTGAGGTTGGCAGCAAATGATACCCCCATGCTTGTTTGTACCTTACTGTCTCTGAAAAGGTCAATGCCACTCACTAAGTAGTGTGTCAGTGCTCTTGCAGATAAAACACCCACACAACAGGACAAGAGATGTACACTGAAGTTGCGGTGTGTATGTTTTATGGAGTAGGATCCTATTTCACTGAGGGGTTGACCTGAATAGGCAGGTTGGTGTCCTTCTGTCTTTATAAATTCCTGAGATCCTGTGATGTCAGACAAGGTTTATGCAAAGAAAATATTACAATATCAAGCATATTCACATATCCACCACACAGTAGAAGTGTAAATGTGAGATTTGTTTCTGCAACATTCACCTTCACCTCTCTATTTTAGTCAGTAACATCCTTTTACACAGCTCAAGTGAGTCTTGGGTGAATTTCCATACTGAGGGTTCACCAAATTAATGGCTTATGCTACAATTTGTCTTGAGGATTAAAATCCCTACTTACTGCTCATCTGTTTCCAAACAGTCATGGAACCTGTAGATGGGCAAACCTGCAAAAGAAAAACACAAGAAAAAAATCATACAAATACATCAAAACATCAAAACTATCTATAAAATGAAAATTTTCTCCTTGTTTTTCTTAGAAAAACAAACCAAGTAAACGTATTTGAAATCATAAGCATAAAAAGAAGGATTTGTTTCTACTATCGTAGCAAGCAGGATGCACTACATATTACTGAAAGGTTCACAGCTGTGCAGCTCTAATGGGGTTTATGTCAGAAATACTGCAAAACCAAACATGGAGCTATACAAACCAAGGGTGGTTTGCCACAGTTCAGTCTTATTATCCAAGTTAATGATGCTGCCATGTCATATCTGCACACCCATACCGGGTGGGTGTCCAGCAGTGCTGTTTTGCATCCATGGAGCTGAATTTGCCTCCAGAGGGACTGCCTGAGGCTGCAGGGCCCGTGCGCGTCCTTGTCTTGGGAGATGGAGGTAGGGCAAAAACCAAGGGATGGGGGGCAAAGGGCAGCCTTGATCACAGCTCTGATGGCTAGAGATGTGGAACGGGAAGGGTGAAGAAAGTTAAGCATGTTCCTCTTATCCCTTCCCAGCAGGAGTCACTTCCCTGCATCCCCCCGGCCCTTCCTTGACAGCTCTACCCAGCTTGGCGTCTCAAGCCTATAGAGTGGGCAAAGCAAATGATGATGACAGTGACCATTTTTCTGTCAGTAGTGCATTGCCCGTGCTGGAAACCAGCCCTGGGTGGCACACTTCATGCTTGGATATAGCCTTGTGATTTTTTTATAGAAGATAACCCACCTTAAGGTCAGATAGTGATTCAAGTTTTCTGTAAGGACCAGAGGTAGCTAAGAAAGCAGTGTGTTAGTTTGGCAATAATGACATTTATTGTCCAGCAATTAATAAAAACTGTGCCTGTTAATATGCATTTGATGTTTGCATCGAATCATACGTCTGAAGCCTATTTGTTTAAGCTAGAGACAACTAGGTCATCATTGTGCTGTTTTTACCAGGTGGAGTCTTTTTAAATCCTTCTCCATGTTTTTTTGATCTACATCACTTGTTTTCCTCCCTCCTGTGCCCAACGGCAGAGCAGGAGAGGGAAGAAGAGCTGACAGTCAGAGCTCAGAAACCTGCTATGGCAGACAAGAGCTCAGGACTCACCTCACAGGACCCGGCTTGCCGTTGCTTTCAGTCTGTGTGCACGTATTGCACTAATCTGGAGTTGCAAGTTTAACAAAATCAAAGCAGCGTAAGGCTGGCATCACGCCGCACTGAACCAGACCATTGACATCCAGGTGAAAGTTTCAGAGTCTCAAATCTGTGTTTCTTCTCCTGTAAGGGTTGCAGCTAAGAAAGGCTTTTCTGTATGAGATTTGGAGAGTCTCTCTCCTCTAATTCCCTGAAGAAAACCCAAAAGCAGAAAGCGAGACCAGCATTGCACTGGTATATGGGCTGATAGGTACAAAATCTTCTGACAAGTCGTTTGCTCGGCCCTGATTGGAAAATATCTTTAATTAAAACACCACATCAGAATCCTGAACCAATTTCATCCCAGCTCCACTAAGTGCTTTGTACAAAACATTAACTCTAAAATCTCATTACACATTAGCAATCCCTGTGACAAACATAAATGATAATTTAGCTCTAATGCATTCTGGAGCAAGCCGTTTTTAAGAGAGGCACATGATACCAGCTTGCTAGGAGAAGAGGAAGAGTTGAATTTATCTGTCTCTTTATTTTTTAAACAAATGGCTCTAACTGGTTCAGCAGAGGGCTGTACAAATCATTGTAGTGTGCAGATCTGACAGTACACAGCAGCTGTTTAGCCCAAATCTGGCACTTGAGCCTGGGCTGGGGTTTGAAATCCCACCAGCAGTGCCAAGTTCCCAGGTCTTTAAGCATTCAAAGGAAAACAGGGATGGGGAAGGTAGGGACATTTATTGACTTTACAGGACAGTAGGGAGGGAGATACATCCTGAGACTGCAGGTAACCTGAGCTTGCTCAAAAACACAGGCAGAGTTGGGGAGGCAGAACAAGAAGGTGAGACGGCCTACCTGCAGTCACTGCAGCTGGCTTCAGTGGCAAGAAGTGTGAGTGCAAAAAAGGCAATACTTGCAGCAGTGGTGTGATCCGTAGCACTGGCAGAAATTTTGCTCCACTGAACATTGTACAACCCAACCAGGACAACAGAGGACACTGCAGCGGTTAATATATATATTAAGTACAAGAATTGTCTTAATAGCACTTCTAGGCCAGAGGGATTGCAGTGGAACTAATGTTGTTTGCATTGCTTATTGTCAAAAAGATGTTAAACATCCCTTCTTCGATTAAGAGCAACACCCTCAATCTCTCCCCAGTCTTGAAAATGACCTTTCTAAACTCCACAGGCCGCACCTGGATCAATTTTTCTGTGTGTAAGTGAGCATGTGGGCATTTAACTTTGTGAAATGGGAAAATTATGGCTATTTACTATGGGATTATGAAGCATGTACATGATGAATATTATACAGGGATTTCAAAACCAGCCAAAACTCAACCAGCCTATCTTTCCCCACATTTCCTCAAAGTAACACCTGTTAGATTTGACCATTACCTTGAAATCTAGAGCTAGAATCAGCTACTTACTGGATGACATGATGTCACTGAAGTTTGCAGCAAAGAGAAGGCTTTTCCATCATCTGCTGCTTTCTGGCTGCACTAGAAATCAGCCAGATTATTTCTGATCAAATTTTGTTTGAGGATATGGGAGGGGAGAGATTGTCTGCATCCATTGTCTCATCAGAGTTGAAACATAGCCCTGTGGCTTTAGGGATGAAACAACATTTCCAGTGGAAACAGACTATTGCATCTGGAGAGAAAATGGTGAAAATAAAAACCCTCAACTTTGGCAATGCACATCTCTCACCCATAAAAGTACTTGAAAACATGTATGGTTGTTCCAGCAAGAACAAACCCCCTTAAAACTTGTTTCAAGGTGGGTGCAGTCTTCAACCAACTCTTCCTTCAGCAGCAGCTGTGCTGTAACTCTGCCCCACAGATGTCAAGAAATGTTTACCACCAGCTTCAATGGGTGCTAAGGTATGTTAGCTCCGCACGCTTCTGAAACCTTTTCCTTATGTGGCAGAAGAAGGAAAACGACCACATTGGCTAAGCAAAAGGACTTCATTTTTCCTTGCAACTGAAATGTTGTTCTGTGGTTTTCCATATCTCCAGTCCTGGAGGCATTTCCTGGTAATGACAAAGCAACAGAGCCCTGCAAGGACACAGGGGCTGTTCCTGCCCTCTCGCAGAGCTCTGCTATGGGTGTCAAGTCCAACAGTCTCTATACAGAGATCTGTTAAGTGCATGGTGTTCTACTTACACGTCCATTCCAAAACATCTAAAAACTATCACACAGATCAGACAATGAAGCTCTGCTTGAGACGGGAAAAATGAGAAGCCCCTAGAAGGTTTTTGTGAAAATGCAATGGAGTTTTCCATAGGGAGGCTAACAGCAGTCAGATGGTGGGGGGTTGTCTGGTTACTACAAGGCCAACAGTTCCTTGATTTTTACTGTTTAAGAACAGTAGCTTGGGATTGCATCTTTCTTACTCTCCGTCTTAGTCTGCAGTGGAAATCAATGTCCCAAAATTGTTCAGCTTCTTTAGAAGACCTTTTATTGAAGGCTTTTTCTTTCCCGCTCTGGCCACTCAATGTACCCACGGGTTCACAGGAAAGCCTCTGTGATATGTACTTTCTGGTTAGCTACTCTTACCTCTGCAACTGCTAGCTTTTGCAAAATCCAAAGGGGGAAGGCGACGAACATTTTATATTCCATATCTAATTTTCCTTCCTCTTAGATCTGTTTAGATAAGATTTCTCTTTTCTGGAAAAAAAACCCCAAACAGAAGATGGGCTTAAATCAGGTATTGGACTTTGCCACCTTATTATGTTGGGGATAGATCCTTCCCTGGCTGCTCATTGCTGTAAAAGCCTCATCTTCCTTAAGTTCAGATCAGATCACTTAGAGCCTTTCCAGCAAACCCACAGATCTTCATATCTTCACTTGAAAAAAAAGCTCTCCTGAATTACTTTTTTTCTTCTAGAGAATTTGTTTTCCAAACTACCCTGTCATACTGCCAGGTTTCAACCTGATTTCCCTTCTTCTCCCCTTGCCTTACTTGCCTCAGATATTAAACACTTTTATCATACACTTTTTAAAAATCTTATGTAGCAAAACTTGCAGTAACGAGTAGCATGACATGGAGGAAGCTTTACTGCTCTAACTGCACCTATGTTAGGTAGCTGTACTGTTTCTGTCCTCTGGGTTGAGACCAGTGCAGTTTCAAACAGTTCAGTCAAAAAACCCCACAACATTGCATGTTGCCTATAGAAGAGGTGTGTAGTAGTTTGAGCTGACGCTCTCCTTTTTTCTGCTACATGGCCTTTGGCTAATCAATAAGTCATGTCTGCTGACTCTGCAGAAGTGAGTTCATTTTGGAGGGGACCAGCTTGATAAACACTGCAGGGTGGGAACAGGAGCTGTGCTTAAATTTATGTTTGGCAGTGACAATCAGCATTAGCAAATGATATTTCAATACTGTTGCTTTATTTTACAGCCTTCTGCCTCAGTTGCAAATTCATATCTTGACCTTGGTCTATATAACTGCAGTCATAACATTGTCCTTCTGTGGTATATCTAACAAAATGTTGTTAAGCTTTTTGCTCACACTTGACGTGCTTCACAGTTCTGCCTACACCCCTGTATAGCTGTGTAACACACCTGCCCGGGACCACACTGCTCTTGTTCAAAAGGCAGCAACTCAGTCAAGTAGCTTTAAAAAAAAAAAAAAAAAGAAAGAAAGAAAAAAGAAAATGAGAAGAGTTGAACTTGTCCCATCCTTCAGTTCAGCTTATCCTTGCAGAAAGTCACTCTCTGTACACTTTGTGCCAATCATGTGTTCGAAAACTACATTTAGTTGACATCAAGAGGAATTTACTTCTCAACATTGCTCCAGCAGAAAGCATAAGCTTCACTTTCTGTGGGACACATAGCATCACTCCAAAAATAGTCTGATACTTCTTCAGCTTGTTTAAGAGCAACTGAGCTACCTGTTGGAAAGAAAAACTATAGCTACATGCAGGGAGCATGCGTGGGCAAGGCAGAAGACAAACTAGCTCCTGAGAAGAAGCATGATGCAAAGCAGCAGCAGGAGGGTGCAGGAGAAATACATTGGAATGGGAAGCCTGAGGAGTGCAAGGCAACAGACGCAGTGAAGGATTAAAGAGAAGCATGGACTACCCTTGCATATACTCTCAAAAAGATCATATGTAGCTGGATGTGAATCAGATAGTTGAGTGGGTCAAATACAAATAATTTTGCATTTATGAGACATGAGTTAAGCCTAAACTGGCAATGACACCACAATGATTAGACAACAACTATTTCAGACCGGCAGCACTTCATGCTGCAGACTGTGGTTCACCTGCAGTCTGCCTGTGGTGGCAGAAAGGCTCCTCAGTGCTCTTACTAGCTCTTCCCAGCGAGGGCCCTGATGCCATTTGCTCGGCTTTTGCAGACTTTTTCTCTGGGGAGTGTCCACACCATGGCCTGCCCCATTAGGCTACAGTTTCTCCACTTGGCTGGTGCCTGGAGAAGGGAAGCACGAGACAGAAGCACATCACAGCTTATTGGAACAGGGGCTATACTCTGCGCAGGACCAGCCTGGTCATGTCACTGCCCAGCCACCCTGGCAGCCTCTTCCATTGAACAAAGAAGATATGAATGCATCAGTCGTCACAGGATAATCATTGTCCAGGTGGAAAACATCACCTTGAGACTTCTGTTCTTGGTTTGCTACGAGGAAGAAATTCCTTATCTCACCATACCAGCTGTACCTAGGCTGTACCTGTCCCAAAGAGTGGCTGCCCTAGCTCATAGTGGTTGTGCTGTCCTTTCCAGCAACCTGCATTCACAGTGATTTGTGGCTGCCTGTAAATCTGTCACCTGTGCCGTGTGCCATCAGAGCTCTCCTAGGAAAGCCCCTTGCCATGGTCTCTCTGCCTGATGTTGACCCTGTAGGGGAGGCTGGGATAAAAGCAAGCTGGTTTGTGCACTCTACTGCAGGCAAGGCGCTCCAGGGCACAGAGTGCAGCCATCCCTGGGCTGCAGCTAGGCTGGCCCACAGGAGAGCAGCTGGGGTGGCCACTGGTCATGCAGGCAAGTCCTATAATGGGTTTTGCTCCATCACCATCCTGCACAGCACGGTAAGTGCACAGCCATGACCATCCAAACAAATGCAGATTGACTGCATTGGCTCAGGGGATGACAAACACAAGGAGGAGGAATGAGGTATGCAGCAGCCTCTGGTGGGCTCAGAAGCAGTGCTGCTATCACATAGGTTTTGCTTAGCATAAAGGCTCCTCTGATGTTTCACGACTATCAAAAGCTTTGAAATTCACAGGAATTTCTAGGAAGGCAGAAGTTCATCTGAAATGAAAGATTATATTTTCCCTCCCACCATATTTCCAGCTTCCAAAGAATTTTCCTTTGAAGACTCCACTGCTTCCAGAAACGTCTTTATGATGTTTTTAAAGTCATTTCCCATACAGGATAGTCACTGCACAGCACAGGCAAATGGTAGAGGTTCAGAAAGCAAAGTAGGAGGGTAAGAAATGAGGCTGATGGTGAGCTTTGGCTTCTCAACAAAATCAAATCCTCTCACCAAGTAGTAGCATGGTTAGGAGGCAAATATACTAGATGTTCAATATTGGAGAGAGAGCAGGTGCTTTCCAAGGGACAAGATCGACCAAGCAGTGCCTCAGTGAATCATTGCTGACTACAGCAAGAATACAGATTTGGGCTAAGGGAGAACTGCCACTTTTTCAAATTTCTTCTCAAGTCTGGGTACAGGCAACTCCCATCTGGGAAAGAAAGTGCCTGCAAAGTGCCTGAAGCAAAGAAGGGAGAATGGTCTCACAGTAAGACATTTTGCTTTCCTGCCCCTGGCAGGGGACTCCTCTAACTGGTCTGCTCTGATATCTAGTCACGAGGGAATAGATAAGCGTGGGACAGACTGCAGAAACTATGAGATGAAACTGCTCCTTTCCCCTTGATAAGACAGAGCTGGTGTTGAACCTATTACTCAGATTATGGTGGATATGAATTCATTTCCCCTTGAGCAGCCTCTACTGAGACAGAGCAGTTGGATTAAGTTTCACTTTCTTATGTAAAATAACTTAACCGGATAGATAAAACAATATATTTGTGAAGCCTCATGAGTTTCCCTGAGACTTGATCTCAGTAATGTCTTATGAATGTCTTGCTGATTGTTTAATGAATTATTTTTCTCCCTCTCAGACTCTTAATAATAAATTATAAGTAGAAGGAATGTACAGACTACTTGAAATAATTCCTCTAATATGAGTTCAGCTGCAGAACTCACACTGTTTTGCCTCCCAGTACCTCTGAGCAAGTGGTTTTTGATGAGGATTTTGGGCTATGGGACTTCCCCCTGTTTTTGCAGGGTAGGAAACCCCTAGAGACCTGAAGGGCAACGAGTAAGCTGCTTTGGGGAAGGTCATCTTTACAAATACATGAGGCTCCAGCAGAAACCAGCTAACTTTGTATATATACCATTATATACCTCCTAGATGGACTTCTACTCTACAAAGCAGAGGCAGGAGGGACAGCGAAGTTTCAGGGACAAAAGAGGAGGGATAATGCCTTTTCAAGATTGAGGTACAGGATGATGATCTCATTGTCTACCTCGTTTGGCATGGGCTTCAAGAGAGTTTCAGCATAGTTTGTATTCACCTCATGTAGGTTTTGCTGCCTGAAAGGCTTGCATCCAGCCAAACCAACTACATGGGGAGCCCAGGCAGGTAACATAAGAGGAGAACGATTCCCCTTATTCGTAGTAGACTTCTCCTAAACTAGGATGAGCTACCCTTAGAGCTGCCTGTGTCCTGCAGCTTACAAGGGAGGGAGTCTAGCTGAGAAGACCAGACCAGGTCTAGAGTCAGGTATTCTACTGCTGATGCCAACACCACCAATCCACACAGCAGTGTTATGTGGATGGGTTTCTATTAAAAACCCTTAACTATAAGAGGAGTTATTTTAATAGCCATGAGTAATAAGAACTTGAAGTTCTTAGCACCTGAAACTATTTTGTGTATAAGCCATAGATTATGAAAGTCTGTCCCTTAGCGCAGCTCAATGCGGAGGCTTCGTGGATCGTTTCACTTGCAGGGTTAAAATAACAGCCCATGCTATGCCAATAGGCATGTAAATGGATCAAACTCAGCTACCCCAGTTACTTTCAGCAGCACCCTGCTCATGAGGGGAAAAACAACAGAGCATTAGTAGAGAAGGATAGCGTCAGAAAAGTAAATGAAGGATGGCATGAAAGACACAGAGTGCTAGAATGTCAGCTGCATTTACAGGCTTCCATTATTAGCCTTTGCCTTCATCCTTGTCTTTTCCAAATCAAAGTGCTTTCACTTTAAATAGCACCATGCACGCAGGGGAAGCTGATGAAAACATCTAGTGATATAGTTTTCTACATGCAGCCAAGCCAGCCCATGCCTTGCATTCAAACCAGAGACAAACAGCTTTCATAATCCCCAACATGCCAGTACCACAGGCAGAGCTTAAAGCCAAGTGAGAACATTGAGGACATCGTGTTCAGAAGAGTGGAAGGTGGCAGAGCAGCCTTTGAAGTGGTAGGATGGGCATCATCTTGCCCTGCAGTGTGGGCACAGTGAAGAGCAGGACGGATAGAGGGGGTTGGCGTGCTACATGCTGTACCCAGGGCCATGACCTTCCCCAGAGACAATCCCTCACACTTCTCTGCACACTTGCTGCACACCAGCCCAACCAGCTCTAGCTGGCCAGGTTTGCGTATGCAAGACAAGAGAGTGATCTGCAACTGAAATCCTGATCGTGAAAGGTAAGAAAGGGTTATTCAAATAAAAAACAATTCTGCAGCTTTAGAGGGAACTGCCAAACACAGACAAACCATGGAAAGCTTCCTAATTACTTATACTGCGAGTTTCGCATACATACTACAAAAGCATTTATTTAATTAATGAAGTTTGCATTAAATCCACTGTCCCAGGGTCTCCTCTGCCCAAGAAGTGGTCCAGAGACACACCAAGGCTGCACATTAACTCGGAGTCTCAAGAAGCATGAGATGGGCAGGTCAGCACTTTTGGTATTGCACATTGTCTTAGTTACAAAGCTACGTAGATGATGATTATTCACTACTCCCTTCAGCTTATCAGACCTCATCTCTTTCCCAAACCAGAGCTAGCTTGTCACCTTTACAAGCTAAGAGAGGACCACACCTGCAGCTGGACTTGTCGCCATCATTTAGACACATATATGTCATCCTGTGGTAAGAAACTGCAGAAGGGTTGGGAGGGACGCTCTGGCTTCTCTCCTTCACTTGTCTCCTTGATGGCTCCCACAGCCCTGACCGGCTGGTGACATGTCAGCATTCCACTGCACAGCGCAAGGAGCTCCTGCTGCCTGCACAGGGCACAGTCAAGTCGTGGGTAGTTCCTGGGTCAGAGGCTGCCAGTTTTTAAGCCACTGAATAATGTTGCTTCACAACTGTCATTTGTGTGAGCCAAGCTGTAGGCCTGCCCTTCTCACAGGAGCCAGAAGTCGTCAAGGTCATTTCAGGAGAAAAAAACTTCCAAGAAAAATGTGAAAGGAAGAAAAACAATAAAGAACAAGCTGGGGCAGTTAGAAAGCAGAGGCAAGAGGCAAGGGCTGGAAAAATGCAGATTATACCAGAAGGCTGTAAAGTGGTGGCTGACAGACACGTATGCCCTTAAAGACACGTAGGCAGCTAACTGCTGACTGAAAAGAAGGATGAGGTAGATATCTTTGCAGCTTTAAAACTCAGGGTGTGGATTCCCTCCGCGTTGTCTCCTGATCCCCAGAAATGACCTGAGGATTGAATGGCAGAGCCCAGAAAGGTTCTTCTGTCTCATTCCAGGTATTAGAAGGTGGGATACTACAAACACCTGAGGTATCCCAGTTCCTTTTTCTCTGCTCTGGTAATGAATGTTTTGACCTTAGCTAGTCTTCCCCACCTTCTTATCTATATGAAACCACCATTTTGAAAGCACTAGGTTTGCTGCTGCATTGCTGACTCCTGCACTTGGGCAAAATTGCTCCAGAAATCAGAAGCCACTTGCAGGTCAACGTTTAATAACCTTGTATTAAAGTGTGTGGTCATTATTGTCCTTGTATTTCACTATGCTCTTGGCAATCACAACAAACTCCCTTGTAAAAATACCTACTCATGTCCATACTTTCCTCATGCTGGTTCACTGAAATAGCTCCCGTATGGCAAACACTCTTGCATTAGTTCTCTCTCTCTGCAGCTGTGCAGCTGCTTCTCCTTTGGTTGTCAGACTCACATGGCACCAAACCACTGACCTCTCCTATGTTTGGCAGGGAGCTAGGAAGCATTCCCATATTTTCCCACAATGATAATGTCATCATTTTTATTATTTGGGATGATAGAGAATAGGTAGAGAAAGGAAAGGAGATTTCTGCAAAAATGCATGCCCTGGTTCTTAAAATTTTTTTTCATATTTCAGGCATTTACTCAGCCTCTAATTATTACGGAGACAGCTAAGATAACCCTATAACTAACAAGCACTACAGCAGCTGGCTGAAAGATCTTTGGGCCTTCCTGTAACAAATCACAATAAAATGTCTGGCGGTTGGAGGTGTAGGTTATTTATAAAGATGCCTGAAGCAAAATCAGTAGGAGAGGGAGAGGTGGGGAGAAAACATCTGACTAGAAATTGTATTTAATCTATGGAGGAGTAGGTGATGACTTCGGAGATCCAAGAATCCTGTTTTTACAGTCATGAAAATAAAACCAAACACTGTAGGTCTGCATTGAGGGCACAGGAAGAGAAATCTTAAGCAGCAAGCAGGTGGGGCTGATTTTAATGCAAGGAGGAAGCGTCTCTGAAGTTATCTTTTTTTAAAAAAAAACACCCCAAACATTCTTGCAGCAGGCAGGGATCAAGTAATTACTTTGCCCCTGTTCACAAGATATCTCAGAATAGTAACAGACCACACACCCAGGAGATAATTAAAGGAAGTCGGGGGTCAGGAACACATAAAAGCTTGTGATACAGAGGAGAAGATTTGCATGGCCATTAATATTTCATGACTTACCAGGCATGTGGTTCAGAACAAGTATCTGCACAATTAAGTAGAATTGTCTGCCGTCAAGTTGCGTATTTCAAGACGTACCTGAGTCATAAGGGTATTATTTACGTGCATTTACCCATGAACAGAGTGCAAAACCCTGTGGATCTCTGAGCCTATCATAGAGGAACCCGGTAGGCCTGTCTAAGGGCTTAGCAAGATTTAAGTGGGGCCTCTGCCCTGGGCTAGACCTCTGCACAGACCGTGTTTCAGCCTAGAAGCAAAGCGTAAGTGGTATTTTTTTGTACTGCAGGCCTATTAGATCCAGTACAAAGGAAAAGAGCTACTGCACTGTTGGTACATCTCTTCAGCCATTATTCCAACCTGTGAAACAAAAGTGCTATTTATATGCAAGTGTATAGGTAGCGGTGCAGACAGAAGACCTTGTACTCTCTGTCATTATTCCCATTATAGACACATAAAAGCTGGTAATTAAACTTCGGGGGAAAAACACCCATAAATAACTACTTTCCTCCCAGTGAAAAGAGCAAGACATGTCAGGCATTAAGGAGAAGTATTTTGTTCCAGGATTTCGGCAATTACGCTTCATGAGATTTTATTTTGAGTGAACAGAGTTTACCGTGGCAGCATAAACAGGTCCTTTCCTCACACGCAATCAAAGCTAGGAATTTTCCCTGCCTGTACATGTCTGTATGTGGCTGGAATAAGCAAGCAGAGTGAGTGGTTCTGTTGACTCACCAGCAATACCAGATTCTCCTGTTGCCAACAGACACTGATGCAACTTTTTTCCTGCCTTTGCAACTACGCTCTCCCTTTCCCAACCTGCTATCAGTGATGATGCTTTTGACTCAAAATGAACACTGAGAGCCAGAGTGACATTGCTAAATTGTCCAAAGTTGTCCCTCAGAGGAATAAGGCATGTTAGCATTGCTCATCAGAGCTGCTGCTGCTCTAACTCTCACAGTGCTCTTTGTGTGCATGAAGAAAAATGTGAGGGGAAAATGAGAAGTTGTAGAAGGAACAATAACAACAACAAGAAGAACAAAAAAACCCAAAAAATCACCAGAATTGCACCCAGTGTTTTACTGACAAGCAATGTAGGTCCTTGCCCAGAGAATTTATAGCTGAAGTGAGTCTAGTAGCACAGGACCTGATGGCCCCATCTGCGTGCACAGCAAATTACTCACATGAGCAGCCCCACCAACACCACCTGAAGGATTCTTCAACATGCACAGTCTGGCTCACAGTGATTAGTGACAGCAAACTGCAAGGGAAAAGGGATGACAGCGGAGAAATTGCTCTGAGGCAACATTATTTACTGCTGCCCTCCTTCCTAAAAAGAGTCAGAAATTTGACTGTTTCATCCGTTGGTTTGACTTTCTTTTAAACCAGGCGCTTGCCAGAATGAAAATCATTTATTTCAAGGTTCCCTCACTCGGGGAACTCTGAAGACAAATCCAGAGCAGGCAAAAGTCCTACTTCATTAATATATTCTATTACAATCAGCATTATGATGTACATGACAACTAATACAATGCAGTTATTTACTTCACCAAGATAAAATCTTGAGAGAGACTTGACTGAGGAGATAAAGTCCCCACTCCATCTTCCACTGTACTGAGGCTAGTCAACAGCATTTGGTTGCCAGCTGACTTGTGGTTGAGTGTGACCAAGGGTAAATTAGCTAATATGGGGCTTTGTTTGGACTAGTGGTATGGTTGATGAGGTGATTCTGCTTTATAACCACTTGCTAATGCTGGCTCTTGCTTGAGAAAACCGAAGCTCTGTCTCTCACAAACAGCATTTATATCTTTCTTTCGGAAGCAAGTAGAAAGCTCACTGAAGAACTGCATCTTAAAGGTAACCATCCACAGGTATAAGCCTGAGGCTACAAACATTGTTGTTCTTGCATCAAAGTTAATTGTTTTAAGGCATTTCAGTTTCAAAAATCATATAGTAGCCTAAGAGTTGAACAACCAGAATCTCATGCGATTGCAGAGGAGACCCGGTGTTCTGTGTCAAGGAAGAGATATACTAACAAAATAAATGGCAACATCCAGCACCTAGATGTGGATTTAAAGAAAAAGGCACCCAATTTTTAAGTTCAAGTCTCAAATGGAGATGGCATATGTCACAAGAAACCTTTCCTACAACCAATAACACTTGCGCACATTTGTTTAACAGTAACGCAGAATGCTGCCTCACTGCACCTTTTCCAGCTCCTTGAATTTACTATTATAACAGATCTAGATTTATAAAGGACATCATGTGTTAAACCATGACTGGATTGTAACAGTATTGGGATTGCTATAGCCGAAAGCTGGAAGCTGTTCAACCTCAGCACACAAAGATCAGAGAGAGTGTTTGTGTGCTGGACTCTTCTGCAGGCTCTGTGAACATCAAACAGTTCTGGGAGCAGATAAGCATTTTCCCAAAAGGCAGCAGAAAATCTAAACCTTGGTATTTTGCTATCCGATGATACTAGCAATCCAACAAGCAAAAAGCAGTTTTTCAGATACTCTCGTTCTAGCATCATACCCATCTCCCTTGTTGTACTGGGAAATCCTGACTTCTACCAAGTAGGTTTGCAAGACAGTCCCGTTTTGCCTGTCCTCCTGGGTCTCAAACGCAATCAGCACTCCCTGCTTCTACATTCCACTAGTGAAGAGACAAAGCAGCGCTGTTCTATGCAGCTGCATTTCTATCCCTTTGCCTTCCCTTGGATTTGCTGACTTTGAAAAACTGGAATGCAGCTCAGTTCATCCATAGCGAGCCTGCAGGATGTAGAAAGTTACGAACACAAATGAAGCCAAAGCA
>WEIS01080728.1:0-10402 GCA_013389965.1 Todus mexicanus
TTTACTAAAATCACTAAAAACTGAGGCCTTTGTTAGCTTTAGTATAGATTTGTTTGAAGCAGCAAGTATTTCAATCTGCAAAGTTTGTGGGGTTTTTTTCAGATTCATGGATGTCCCTAGGCTTTTAACTTCCTTGTGTTGTTGCACATTGTTTGGGAGAAGGTGGGACATCATTTTAATTTTCTGGTGGATGTTACATTATCCACTGCTGTAAAGTATTAAAGTGACGTTGATGTGGACTGCAATTCATTTTCTGTTTATATTTAGAATTAGTAGAATGAATGGAGTGAGCACCTAGGGAAAATGATTGACTGCCTCAGGTAATCATAGCAGTGTATTTTCCCCAGAGACATTTCTTTATTCAAAGTAACTAGAGGTAGCTGACCAAGCAAAATGTCCCCCTCTTGTATAGTTTGAGTTTGGATCCTTTCGGTATTGTACTTCATGTAAGGATCTCTTTGTGAAAGCCAGAATATTTCATGCTGAATATCACTCTCTTTGGACAGTAGTGTGAACTATTAACAAATACCTGAACCGATTGCAGATACCTGGAAAAAAAGATGTTCTGACAAGAAGGATGCTAGTAGACAGCTTTGGATTACTAGCAGACAGTGAATGATCTTGCTGGCCTGGCAGCCGCCGCCACCTTTGATTGCTTCTGCTGAGAAGCAAACACAAAGTCTTAGCCTCAGTTGTGAATTAACAAGTAGATTACCTATGAGTGAAAGTGCTTATCAAGAGATGTGTCATCCTTATTAGAAAGTGTTTAAATCAACTTTTTTAAAAAAAAAAATAAAAAAGAATGAGAATCTAAGATCTTAGATGGTAGGTTTTAAAAGTTAATAGTCATCACAAACTCTTGGCAGATGTGTAACACATTTACAACTCATGAATCACATTTTTCAAAAATCACAGATAATATCAACTTCACTGAGGAGATGGCAGCATTTGCAGGAGACATTAATGGCTTCGGGCTCTCAGTCATTGCAAAATCATGAGCTCATAATTGTTCTAATCTGGCTATTTGTAGACTATAGAGTTCTAGAGGTCTCTGAATACTTTCAACATTAATAACTTGCCAGTGACAGTGGTTGCCATCACTGCCACCAGTGATAATAACTTTCAGACCTTTGCAAATGCAAATCCTTACTAAAGGCTTATGAGGCTGGCTTTGTTATTCTGGTTTTACAAAAGAAAGAGATATAGAGAGACCCATGAATCTGCAGTTTGGGTCAACTGCATTTGAGGGTATAGCTGCTTAGCACTTCAGCAAACTCAGCTAAAAGTCATTCATGATTAGGAGTTATACCAGTCTCAACAACAAAGTGATGATATTTTGTTCATACCCCTTTCTAAGGACCTAGACAACCTTTGTTACAGAGCAATTCCTAAAGCATGGCTGATTCTAATTCCTCCTCCATTCACACTGAAGTAAGGTGTAGTAAATGTGGAGTGCAGGGAGATCCTAAGGAAACTGGAAGCTCTGGTGGTCATTCTAGCTTGATCTCTGGAAGAACCCAGAATCAGAGTAGAGACATAAGCATTAGCCATCTCTCCCCATGCTCTGGGGTGCAGTTCTGTGGTAAACCAGCATTTGCCCTCTTGCTTCTCTCAGTGTTCTTGTCCTACTTCAATTGTGGTTGTTCTTTGTTTTTCCCATGCTTTAGGTCTCCTCAGTACTGTCTGGGGAACACCTTAGGTCTAGTTTTCAAGAACAGGCAAAATAGCTAATGTATTCACTCTCCAGAGTGGTGGTATTTTGGTGACAGGTAAGGTAATACCTGTTTTACTCTAGTCTGTGATCCAGGCTGTGATGGTAAATTTGTGAAATGTGAGGGATCTTCTGGAGGGAGGTGATCTGTAAAAGTAACCTTTACAGCATCAAGATAATGAGTTCAGGTAAGAGGGAATGAAATAAAAGTGACAAATTATTGTGCGATTTATAGTCTCTTTAAATTTTGTTCTCTTGCCAATAAGCACTTCCTTCTTTTGTCTCTGCAGGTCTCCAGGTGGTTTTAAATTCAATTATCAAGGCCATGGTCCCTTTGTTGCATATTGCCCTGCTGGTGCTGTTTGTCATTATTATTTATGCCATCATCGGACTGGAGCTATTCATGGGAAAGATGCATAAGACCTGCTACCATGTGCAAGGGGGACTGATAGGTAAGGGGAACACTGTGTCATACACACAAAGATTTCCCAAGGAAGCCTCTCCTCATATGTAATGGAGCATTTGTACTGGCACAGGACACAGGTGGCTGTTGTTCCCTGCTGTGTACCTGTTTGGGATTTCACGTTGTTGGTTCCTCTGTTCTGCTGTTTGGACATGAATCACCTTTGGTATAGAGAGACTCTAATGGTGACAGTTTAGCTTGCTCATCTCAGGCACTCAATTATTAGCCTGTCTGTGAAGGGTACGTGAAAAACTGTCAATTCCTGCTGAACACAGTAGTGGGCTTTTTAATATGGGCCTTTGGCACTACAAGCCAAACTGAGTTCTTTAACAAATCTCCCAGAGGTTCAAGCAATACTGAAGTAGTAATGATTTCACCACTAACAGACAAATGAGATAGCATCATGAAAATGAACAACTCTTATATTTTATTATTAATCTTGTACAAAAATACATCTTCATTTTAAAACTAGTGTCATTGTAAAGGAATATCTGATTGGGGCCCAGTACTCTATTTTTTTTTTTTTCAATCACAGGCTATGACCATAGCTAGAATTACAGCTAGTAACAAAGTAAAATTATATTAATGGGAAGAAACTTTTTTCCACCAAACCTGTCAAGAAAGAACTTTCAAATTATTTACAGAAAGAAATATTCAAATTTCAAAATAATTCCTTTGTATTGTTACTCACTCATCTAACCATCTGCTCTTTTTCACTTGATTTATTGAACTTGAACAGCAGTGATTTCCCATGTGGTAGGTGCCAATATCTAGGACCCAGTTCAGCTTATAACTAAGAAAATATTGTACAGCAGAAAAATATTTTAGAAGTTCTATATTTTCTGCTTTTATAACATCAACAGATTTCATTTTCTGAAAATGAATTTAGGAGTATAATGAATTGTCAGCCGGGTTTACATCTTTAAAATGTATATATCTTTCTCATAGTGTCTGGAATTATTTACATTACAGCATTGAATTATAATATTGCAGCTTCTGACATGCTTTAATGTTCAGAATGTAATCATAGCTTTCTCATATAAGATGAGAAGCAAACAGGTAACAAACAGGTAACTACCTGTTCCCCCAACATACATACCTGTATCTATTATAAATGTGACACTGAGCTCTGAAATCTGTGTATTAAAAAAATCCTATTGCAGGAGGTTTTGTACTTATAAAAAATGTTTTCTGTAGGATTTCTCATATACTAAAGTGTTTAGGCAGGCTTGCTACATGGGTTCTTCGATCTTTGCAAACACCTGCACAGAATAAGAGGTGAGGGTAATCAAGTAGTAGTAGTCTTACAGAGCTTCTGTGTGTCACTGGGCTATTGATAAAATGCTGCACAGCTTCTAAACTCCAGAATAGTAGAGCTGCAGAGACTCTCTGCTGTAATTCAGGAGTGGCCCAGCACCATATCAACCCATCTGCAGAGCACTGAAGCCTGTGTGCTGCAGGGGTTCAGCCTCCTTCAGTGAAGTGCCAGTCAGTGCTGCAGTTCCCTTCCAAGATTAACCCAGATGTCAAGTGACTGTGATATGAAAACATGGGTCATAACATGAAACCTAAAGAAATGTTTGAATGTTCCCTTTCACGTTGAAATGCATTTTGGTTTTGACTGTAAAAATTGACAGCTTGGCCATTATTTTTACAAAAAGAACGTGAAGCATGACAAAACATCCCTCTGCCCATTAAAATTAATAGAGTTTCTTGTGTATTCCTTGAGAGATCTGACAAATTCACTGCAAAATGTATTTGTTAAAATTATATAAACTTCACTTGTTTGTCAGTATGTCAAATTGCAATTAGTTCTCTTCATCTTTGCTTTCTCCCTCCTCTCCTTTAAGATACACCTGCAGAAGACGATCCATCTCCCTGTGCCCCCCAGTCTGCGCATGGACGACAGTGTCAGAATGGCACCGAGTGCAAGGCAGGCTGGGAGGGACCAAAGCACGGCATTACAAACTTTGACAATTTTGCTTTTGCTATGCTGACGGTGTTTCAGTGCATCACGATGGAGGGCTGGACAGATGTATTGTACTGGGTACGTATCCGAAAATGATAAGCTGAAAGGTCTGCTCATGTGCTGTGGCTGTGTTGAACCTTTGAGGCTTTAGCTTTCTTGCTTGTTCTATATAGCGAAGGCATGATTGCTAGCATGGAGCTTTAATTAACTCAGAATACTAGTGGGTAAAATGGGAGGTTTTATCTGATGCAATCAAATGGAAATGTTGACTTTCCACTGATATTTTAATGTCGAGAGATGGCATGTGGCTTACTAAAGATTTGCAATGCACCTTTGTTGAGCAGAATCTTAGGTAAAGACCTTCTCTGCAGGAGTGAAATATGCTGTACATCTCCAGATTATTGATGTAGAAGTATCTGTGGCAGCTAACTGTGTGCTCTACCCATGGTGTTAATGTAGCGAAGGAGCTGTGCTGATCAGCTCATAGATTTTATAAGAAAGGCCTCACAAATACATTTACATGCCAGCACTACCCCCTGATTATTATTTTTATCATAATAGTGTTAGAATAAATTCTCCTAACTCTGATATTGTTATTGAGCATGGTTACATATTTAGCCAAAACATGATGTTATCTTTAATCTAAATTCCATCTCATCTTGTCCTTTACCTTAATTCTGGAAGTTTCAATAGCTTTAGTTTCTACCTTGTAATTCCTAATCTGTTGGGAAATTCAGTGACAATACAATTGTAATATAGGAATTAGAATTAGGTGTATCCTTCACCTGTAAACCAAATATAAACATGTTTCTGGAATCAGCTCTTCCCTCAACATTTTCAGCGATATGTTATGGTCCAGGAATTTAATTTATGCACAGCTCAGTCTTGTCTGTATAAGGATAACCCACACTCCAAGTAACTTTGAACACTGGCATATTATGGCACCTGATTCTCCCAAATGGTAGACTGTGCTACAATGCATGATGAAATTTACCTCCAGAAGACCCAAAGCGCACAAAAGGATAATCTGGACTGAGGGATCTTTCACTGTTAATCAACATCAACTTCTCTCTTAAACATGAGCCTGAAGCTGCCTTCTAACCAGAGTTAGTTAGAGTTTACAAGATTTCCCTTTGAAGATTTATTTTATCTACAAAAGATTGTCTCTATGCAGAACAGCTAGCAACTGTCTCTTTAGGCTCGTAAATTTAGATGAGAATTGTGACTCTAGTTCCCTTCCAGTGCCTGAGACAGAGATCAAACCACAAGGGGATCCTGGGTCTCAGAGCACAAAAATTGCCTTTACTTGAAAAGAGGATATAAGATTAATAAAGTAATGAAGAGGAACAGAAGTTAAGTCAGAAAAAGGAACTGGACAAAACTACTCTGCAGTTCAGCTATGGCTACATATAATATACCTGTCTTTTCATCATATTTGGCTCATATTCCTCCAGTCCTTGTGTGACTGAGAGGATTTATAGGTAGTTCAGGGGAAACAGGAGAGAGTAAAAGATATCAGAAATAAACATGAAAATAATTTTGGTGGTTAATACCATTTAGTATTGCAAAATCTATCCACAGGTTATCAGCATTTTCTCCAGAGGCACGTGTTATGAAAGACTCTGCCAATCCCCACAGTTTTGGGTTCATGCGTCATTTGCATGACTGCATGCGAATCATTGAGAACTCGGTTATCAGTTATCTAATAACAGAAGCCAAAAGTATATACTCACCACTAAATGGTTTTCTATGATGACTGCTGCAGTTGGTCTGATTTTCTTATGGCATCCCTACAGCAACCGGGATTTTAGCTGGCTTTTGCTGGCTTTTGTTTGGTATTCAACCAATTTTTTCACTGATTTCCTGAGCTGTTCTTTTTTTCATTAGAGACAGTGTGGTGAACTGAGACCTAAAATTAATACAGATCGATGGTCATTGTTTTTAGGGACACCTGTATAGGTTATGGCTTTGATAGAACAAAAGAAATATTTGTTACTGTCAGTTTCCATTTATTCCTAGACAAGCCTACGAAAGACAAGAGTTAGTACTGCAGATAAAATGTCAGTAACTGAGGAGGAAATGTATTTCATAAAGAAAGAAATATATCACCTATGTTTAAAGGCCATGAAGTACAAAATTTGAGTAAATATCTGAATGCCTGAGCTGACAGACATACTTGGTTAAGCTGCTGTAAACAATCCTAAGAGTGCTCTTGTCCCATAAGACTTTTTGCCTCTTTGCGTTATACTGAGAAGGTGAATAGAAGACAGCTCGTATCAGTATTTGCCATATGGTAAAGAAGGTATCTGAGGTGTGATGCGCATTTCCTTCTGCAGAGAGATCTGTGCAACTCTGGGGCAAGATACTGTTTGAACAATTACTACAGGACAAACCTATGAGAAACATTATGGCTTTTATATTTATCTGTAGGAACAGTCTCTAAACATTCACACTGTAATTTCATATGTGGGTGTTTCAAACTGTGTCTATTGTGGTTTATACAGTAAGCTTTACAGTCCACAAAAAGGACATTCTAGTTTAGTCAAGATAGAAGGAGGAATATGTTTGTATAGTAAAGAAAAGAAAAGTTGCAACATTTCAATTTCTGAGAATGAAGGAAGAATTTTATTAAGTGGGATAAGATGTAAATATTTATTTTAAACTTGATGCAAGCCACCGTTTCTTTAGTGAAGTCTGACTCCTATAGAACTCCGCTCCCTGAACTTTGCCATTTCAGCCATGGAAAAGTGGACTTGTCATAGACAAGCTGTTGGGGGTTGCACCTCCACAAGAGTTCAAAGATAGGAGGTTATTCTCTTCTCAAGTAGATAACACTTAGAAAAATCTCCTGGATCCACAACAAGGTCATAGAAATTAAAATTTGCTTTATTAAGAAATAAATCTGCACAGTTAATTAAATTAGAAATCCAGACTTAATGATCCCCTGTCACCAAGTGCATCCTGACATAAAGAGTTGGTTACCCATTTTACACTGAAAGGAAAGCACAGCTTAAAGAACAGTATAAGAAAATGCCTGCAAATAGATGATTTTGAGGCTGAAAATTTTAGGTGACGATTTTCAGAGGTCATTCCTGAAACTTAATGACGTAAACTAATGGGCTAATATTAAAAGTGCTGAGCATTCGAAGTTCAAGCAGACTGTTAGGTTCTTAGCTCCTCTGCAATTAAGAGTAGATACCAAGGCTTGAATCTGGGGTCCTGCCGGGGTCAATGGCAAAATTTCAATTAAATTCAAAAGGTCAGGATCTCACTTTCTATATTGTAAAATCTTGATCATACTGTTGAGATTTTCCACATGCAGTCATGGTGCAAGATGAGGACTTACAGATGCCTAATCAGGGCCTTGATGTCTGTTGTGATAGTCCTCCAAGGACATATGTGGATGTAGGGAGTTTTCTTTGCTCCCTCCTTTTTGAAAATAAGAACCTGACCTAAAAATTAAGAGAGCAACAGATAAAGCTCTGGGCTGAATTTCTTGGCTGGAAATGTTTAGACAATGGATCAATTCTCTTGGTTTGAACTTTTCTATAAGTGCTTTTCAATTATATCTTCCTATTTTCTGAAAAATAGCTTTTGAAGAGTACCTAGATCACTATATTCCTCTCAGCGGGTATGGAGGGAGCCTAGCACATTTCAGCATTTTGCCCTGAAAAATGTACTAGTAATTTCATGAAACTTGTCTGTCTTGTGCCACACTTTGCAAGGTTAAAACTGCATGTTTTAAAGTGAGAAAGCTGTGCAACCTTCCAAAAGTCCTGGACTCCTAATCCACGTAGTAGCTCTTCAAATTTTACCTTCAGTTTCCTGCTTCCTTCTTCATGCCTTCCCCTCATGTCTTCTCCAGCTTTTCACCTCAGTAGTGAAGGCTCTCTCATCGAGTACTATTTCCCAGTCTGTGATCCACATCCTCACAAAAAGATAATCAGACAGGAAAGCGATAAATTTTTATTCCCTAGAAGGACTTGACATCAATAAGATCAATACACTTTCCAATCTCCTCTCTCACTCAGCAGATAAGACTTGCGAGTAGGTTGGCTTCTTTTGAAAGGCGGAAGAAAAATGTTAGGGCAAACAGTTTCAAGTAAGATAATTGCTTACAAGGAGCCAAATTTTTAATGTGAAATAACTATATTGGACAGAATGAAAAGCTGTGCAAAACAACTTTGATTCTTTGTTGAAGGATTGATCTTTGTAGAAAGGAGCGTTAAGAGCACGTTTCCTATACTGCATCAGTCTCACAAGGTTTGCTTTGTCCCAGTGTAACTACCAGGTGGCTTTATCTCATATGCAGTCAGTTCACAGAGCCATTTGAGTCAACAGACACGTCTTATGATATATCACATAATAAAAAATCCAATGCATTGTAGAAAGGTTGAGTTTGTTATTCTCAAAACTCTCCTTAATGTACGATCAGCCAGCATTAGCAGCTCACTCCCTTGTGCAGACACCAAGGCCCATTGCAGAAGACCCTGGTCTTGGAAACTTGCAGCAGCAGATGCAAATCCAGATTCAATCATTTGGTATTTTGTAATCAGTCTCTGCTGCAGTCCGTTATTTCTTATTGTCTTGTTCACTATGGAGGAAAATTAATCCCTGTGCAGTTTGTAACATCCTGTTCAAGTATTTGTAAGCATTTGTTGTCTTTCCTTTATCTTTTTCTAATCTGAGCAGGTTTTCTTTCAACCTTCCCTAATGGGGCTTCTTTTTAATTATTTTTAATCAGTTTGTTACTATCCTTCAGGGAAAGCTTCAATTCTGAGTTAAATGCAATTCGGACGGTGCGCTGTCTCTAAAAAGGCTTTCATCTTTGTGCGAAATGTGCTTTCTGCAGCTGGGGCCCGAGACGCTGCATGCAAAGCTGCCCACTGCAGCCTCCATTGGTCTCTCCACTTCCCTGCATCTAAGTAATCATATATATAAATGCAAACAGAGTGCAGAACAAATAGAAAACACAACCATATGTTGTTTCATTGAACTATTCATGCTGCGGGATAGGGGAGAAATTTGTCCTGAGATCCATCTTGAGCTCTAGAATTGAGTAATTCTATTTGATCTGTTTGATGATTATTAATAATGAGCAGCCTTGAATCTGCCATCATTTTTGGAATGGCTTTGTCCCATGTCATTTGGACAATACTTCAGAACACTTGATTTTCTCCAAAAAATACATGCAGTGCCTCTAGGGACAATTAACCTCAAGGTTCTAACTGTAAACTAAAGAATGTGGTATTGTTATAGGTGGATTAATGCCAGGTCTGGATGAAATCCAGGGCACTAACCTGTCCCTGGAAGAGATGCCTGAACTGGCACATAGTAATCTGACTCCCTCAAATTTAACTGAACAATCCTTCGTAGGCTTGCACAACCTCTAGGCAAAAAAAAAGGTTTTAGTTGTCTAAAACAGTGCAGTAGAGCCACCACAATGTAGTGAGATTGAATCACTGGAAGCATTCAGAAGCATCACATCCCCAAGAACAGCATAGAGTAGTGAATATAGATGCAGTGAGAATCCGTGAGATCAGATTTCCAAGAGTCACTAAATGAGCTTGAAACTGGAACTTACATTCACTCTGACAATTCCTATCATGAAATCAAACCATAACAAACTGGACAACAGATATAATTTACTTTGGTGACAGTGCTGACATATCTTGTGAGCTTTTCTCATACCCCCCACCCCTAGCCTGTTGCAGACAATGAGAAAGATACTGTGAGGAATTTAGAGATACTGCCACAAAGTGGAAGACGTTAAACACAGAGCTACAACCCCCAATTTCCACCAGCTGTTTTTTCTCCTAACCCTTTATTCTTGCAGCACTTGGGCTTGAATTAGTAAGGCTTTCCACAAAGATGAGCGATTTGATTCTAAGAATATAACTGTCTACATGTTTCCATGGTGTTTATTCCCCATCCACGCTTACCCCTCCAAGAAAATGCTGGGCTTTTATTGTTGTGGGGTTGAGGCTTTTTAATCATCTTCTTGGCAGAGTTTTGCATGGATGTGAAAAATTTACAAAGAATAAGCACTCAAGTAAGAGCAACCCATCTCTGTGATTGCAGAGGTTGTTTTATCTCAGTCTTCTATTACTGTGGTGGGTAAGGGGAGAGGGCCCATAGTTCAGAGCACTGAAGGGCCACAGCATTAATACACTGAAAAAGCAGTGTCCACACTTAATTTGCATAAATGCTGACCTGAATCTCTTGGGGTTTTTTTCTCATGGACCATTGTATGTGCAAC
>WEIS01080736.1:0-16346 GCA_013389965.1 Todus mexicanus
TTTTTCTCTTTTTCTCTTTTTTGCTTTTTCTCTTTTTCGCTTTTTCTTTGATGTTAACGAAACCAAGTCTTGATTAAGAGGAGACACTTTGCTGGGAGGAAGGAGAAAATAGAAAGTATGTGCATCTTGACTGCTTCATTTTGTTTAGCAAATGTTTTCAGACTTACAGACTTTAACAGTGAAGGTTCAATGTGCAAAGAGGTACAAATCAGGGTGGTATCTTCTGTTCGTATTTGTGGGAAGGACCACGTTACAGCTGCAACTTCTGCTCCTGTTTCCCAAAGTTTATGTTTCCAGAGCTGCTGTGCAACAAGTAGGACAGAAGCAGACTCCCATGTATGTGCCTGTACATACACTGAAATCGATCCGTGTTTGCTGTGTGCCTGGTACAATAGGGAGTCTTGTCCCAGGAACTACCCTTTCCATTTAATATTAACCAGTAAAAAAGTCATGGCTCCTAGATAAAAGATAGGTGCTGAATTATAGAAATTATTCTGGGTGATGTTTCCTATCTGTATGACCACAGGACTGAAAATTCCTTTCCCCTCACCCTTTGCCTGTCTTCACTAGTGAAACTAAAAGCTGTTCAGGACAGAGACTGTCTGTGCACACATCCTGACCCAAATACAGCAGGGTCCTGGTCTCTACCTGTCATCATATCAAGAGCAGTGAAAAATGTCACAAGAATAATTCTGGCTATTGCTGTGGCACTCAGTAAATGCTGATTGAGCGGCTCCATGTCCAGAGTTGGGATGATAGGCTTAAGGGACGTAACAACCAAAACTGAAGCTTTCTTCAGCAGGTGGTTAACAGTATCCTATTGAAACTGGTGTAAAATGAAGGGGACTGGTTCTAGCTGTGATGTTAACACAGGAAAGTGGCAGCAAACAGCCCCATGGGCACCCTGCCTTCACCAACAGTCCATCACAGATAACACAACACATCACAAATCGCTTGCCTCTTTTCTGCCATCCTCTGGTAAATCCAGCTCCGATAATATTTGTTAAACTCTATTTTTTCACATCGTGCTCAAAGGCCAACCACACTTTGCATCTCCCATGAGCACAGGAAGGACATGGACCTGATAGAGTGGATCATGAGGAGAGCCATGAAAATGATGAGGGGGCTGGAACACCTCTCCTATGAAGACAGGTTGAGGGAGCTAGGGTTGTTCAGCCTGGAGAAAAAAAGGTTTCGGTGATATCTGATAGAGACCTTCCAGTACCTGAAGGGAGCCTACAAGAAGGCTGGAGAGGGCCTGGTTACAAAGGCCTGTGGTGAAAGGACGATGGGCAGTGCTTTTAAACTAGAGAAGACTTGATTCAGATTGGATGGTAGGAAAAAGTTCCTTACCATGAGGGTAGTGGTACACTGGAACAGGTTGCCCAGGGAGGTAGTTGAGGCCCCATCCCAGGAGACATTCAAGGTGAGGCTCAATAAGGCTCTGAGCAACCTAATCTAGCTGAGGATGCCCCTGCTCACTGCAGGGGGGCTGGACTAGATAACCTATAGAGGTCCCTTCCAACCCAAATGATTCCATGACTCTATGATTCTATAAAGTGCGACGGTTCTCATTGTGTGAATCTGAGGTCAAGCAGAAACTCCCTTGTGTTTACAAAATGGGTGTTTCTCCTGAGCTGCCTGATAAATCAAGGTGAGGGCTGTGCCCAGCACCAAGTTGTAGGATGGTTAGGAATGTAAAGAAATAGAAAGCTTACATAAGGGGAGGTTTTCAATATCCAATACATTTAAAAAGTGACTCAGCCCCTTTTCTCTCATAAAGAAGTAGACAAGTCCTGGGCTAAGCCAGGCCTCCAGTGGAAGGAAAGGGATAAGAAGTTAAGATATTGAGTCTATTTCCAGCTTCATTCTTGCCACACCCATAAAGTTACGTAACTTTGGGTGATCTATTCAGTTAATGGATTTCAAACATTTACCTGTCTCATAGGAAGAGCATCAGGAGACTTCACTGCTGTTTGAGAAGTGATCTAATCAAAACCACAGCGTTTATAGAGATGGGTTGGTGCATCCAAGGTTTGAACAAAACGGTTTCTTGCAACTACCATAAACATTTAGTGATCCACATGTTTTGGTTTTGATTCCTCTGATGGGTTCAGAATATTTTTGTCAATCACTCTTGAAACCCTGAGGGACCCAGAGCCTTTTGCTCTACTGAGCCACAGGAACAGGTTGCCAGAGAGGTGGTAGGTGCCCCATCCCTGGAAACATTCCAGGGCAGTTTGGACAGGGCTCTGAACACCCTGATCTAGTTAAAAATGTCCCCACTAACTGAAGGGGGCTTGGACTAAATGACCTTTAAAGGTCCCTTCCAACTAAAAACATTCTATGATTCTAAATGGTTCCAAATTGGGCATGTTGTTGCCAAATGCAAGCAGCTATAAACAAGAATTAATTTGTTTTGTGGTATGTCAGAGACCACGAACCATAAACTGTCTGCTGCTGGGAAGTCCTTGAAGCATTGGAGCAACGTTATTTGAGTGAAAGTGATAGCTGGCTAGAAAAATCAAGAAGCTTAAATAAGCCATCCCCTCAACAGGTATAAATTGGTGCATCATCTCAGTGACTGGGTGGCCCTAGCAATGGGATTACTGTAGTTTTTAAAGAAAGAGTCTACGTGTTAAAAGCTGTGCAGAATCATGTAGCTAGTGGCACAGAGAAAATAACTAAAGAAGTTTGATAGAGCCAAGTATAAAGAGCAGGACTCAACTTCTGTAAGTGATGCTGCAGAGCTGATTGTGGTCCAACGGAAGTGCAAACATGAAAGCATCTGTACAGGACCATAGCAGAAGCAATTTCCCAATGCTTCAGGGAGTGTGTTGCAGGGTGGGCAGCCAGGGATGGAGAACCAGAACCTGCTGGCAGCTGCAAGACCTGGGTAGTGTGGGGCAATGCTGTTGGGTTACCCTCAGTGAGTGCATTTCTTCCTGAATATTGAACTGGTGGGTACTTTGATGTAAATGAAAAGATTTCAAATTTGAGAAACAGACCCCTGCTAATGCCTTTGGTTCTACTTTTGCATTGTTGTAAAAACCTACTGTATCTACAGAAGCACTGATACATCTGTGACAGGCTTGGGTTTGTGCTGGTCTTCAAAAAAAAACAAAAAACCCTCAGGCAGCAAGGCAGAGAAGCTTCACTGCCAGGTCAGCCAGGAGGAGTCTATAATCAGCCTATAGTCAGTGCTGATAGCTCACTTAGTGTCCTTTGATTGTAAAAACAACCCTGGGTCTCTGTCCTGGACAGGAACCATTCCTGATCAAGCTTTATTCCTGTGAAGTCAGGCAGACAAGTATCCCTTACTGAGCCATTGATCACAGGCAGTGGTTCAACCCTTCACAGTTGGTGCCAGGTTTCAGAGTTCAAGCTCGTGTTTTGCAGCTCAGCTGTGCATCCTACTTCTCCCCAAGGGGCTTATTATATTGCAGTGCTTCCAACGTACTTAATCTTGGACTTTCCAAAGACTGTTGGCAAGGTTTTTCAGCAAATTACTGTGGAACTAGAAGAGGAATAGAATAATAAGTCACATCTGGGTGGACTTAGTGCACAATAATATGTAAAGTTTGGACACGGTTGTAGGGTCAGTCCCAAGTCAGAAGCTATGAATTAAGCCCCAGTGTTTTAACTCTTTTGCCTCCTTTCTCCATACACACATTTCCAGTCATGCCTGGGCTATGGATATGAGATATCTTTAGGGCTGCCGTATTTTTTACCAAACCCTGTAAGTCCCAAAAACCAGAGCCTTGAGCTCTCCCATGCTCTGATGGGGAAATAAGGCTCTGTCCTCTGCTTAGCACAGCTATTAGGACTCTTGGCCCAAAACTACAGCCCACCAGTATGAATCCTAAACTGCTGGCTGGTTCCTCACCCTTCAGTGATGATATAAAATATTATCTAAATGCCAATTAAGCAGTGATATTTGCAAAGATGCTTCTGTTTTATCAACACATTGTTTGCACAGGAACATAACCATTGGCTGTTCAGCAGGGAAGTATTAATCCCAAATGAATAATTTCTGGCATAGAAACAAAAACAGACTGTTTGCAGTTGGAAGTCCTCAGTACCTGGGTTCATCACTCACATGGTGAGATTCTCTGAGTTGTTCAGGACGCCAAGCAGATTGGTTTCTATAAACAAAAAGGTGCCTGAGTAAAAGCAGCTCAGAATTCACTCTTTTTTCATTCTGGCCTCAGAAAGGTTGTAGCTCACCTCACTAAGACAAGTACAGAAGTCCAGCAGCAAGTGACCTGCTGGGCACATGCAAAGACCCTGATGGGCAGATGTGGAGGGTAATGGATGTAAGTTACCCTCCCAGAGTTTTACCAAAAGCTACTGCCAATTCTTGAGCACGTAATATAGTTCTCTATTTCCATCTGCCTATGTATGAGGTTAAAGTCCCGATTTTTGCATTGCCCATGTGTTGACAACACTTTTTTACTTCCTATGTCCTTGTGATCCTACATCACCAACATTGGATCTCTTTCCTTTTTAAAACTGTCCTTTCATCATAAATCTGTTCTTATAGTGCCTACCTCAGACTCAGTCCAAATAAGTAACAAGACAGTCATTAACCAATGTGAGAGATACTCCTAGATTAAGAGGCCAGTAGCAGGCATTTCTGGCATTTCTCTTAAAGTGCTAAGAATTCCTTTATTTCTGGCTCAGTGGGGCTGTGAAGCGCTGGATCTGAACAGCCGTATATTCCAGAAAAACCTCTTGTCTGTAAAACTTTCAAATTAATCATCTTCAATGTGAATTTTAGGGATTATCTTCATAGCAGACTTATATCTTTCGAAAGCCAGAAGACCAATATTTCTATAGATACCGAGTTTAAATGGAGCACTTTAGGAAATAGCAGATACAGTAATTGTGTCCAAGTTCAGACAGCAGTCATTGCAGGGTGATTTGATTTTTTCACTCTGGATACCCTGTACCCTGACAGGCCAAATAAGCTGCTTCTTTTTCCAATTCTGAACTAGTCATGAGAGAGAGAAAAAAAAATATCACCTTGAATAATTATTTATAGAGCATTAGGTTATTGCCCAGCTGAATCCCAGGGACCTTCCAAGGGCTACAAGCAGGACACGGGGCTGCTGCCACTCAGCACCAGGTGACCTGCTGGAGGGGCTGATCAGGGAGGTAGCAATGGCCAGCCGTAAGCACCCGTGCTTTGTTCTGATGTTGTCAAATACCTTTAAACTCGACTGAAAATTGGTGTCCACTGGTGCTGCAGCAACTTAGTTTCCATTTGGTACCAGAAAATTCAAGTTTGTAAAAAGAAAGTGTGCAACCAGCCCAGACTTTCCACAAAATTATCCTTTCATTCAANGTGTCTAGACTCCCCTCTCAGCTGATGGAGAGGAATGGACGCTTACGGTGCCTGAGTCATATGGATGCATTTCTGATATCTATTTGATACTGATTACCTGGGATGAGTGGCTGGGATATAGCAACCTACTAGATGTCCGAAGTTAAGTGAGATAAATCTGTTACTGGCATCTAGAAGTGTGGCAACAGATCACACTCAAATAAACCCTATATTGTGACAATATGGGGTATTTATGTCTTTATCCTCTCATGCTTTCTGTTGAAAGTGCTGGCCAGGAGGCTGAGCTGGATCCAGCTGTTGTAACTGAAGAAACTATCACAGGGACTGTGCCAGCTGACACCAACTGAGCATCTCGCTTAAACGTCTTTTACAATGTTGATCCTTATTTCCTACTTTATTTTCATGTGAAAGTCACCCTGAAAGTCTTCTTTCCTGGGATATTTTTTCTTTTTTTTTTTAAGCTGCACCTTTACAAACGTCAATTTTGAACAGCAAAATGTGTTTTTCCTGCTAGCTCTTTACTCTTACTGTCTCCTGAGGAGATGATGTGGATTTTCTGTGTGTTTTACAGAATTTCTGAAGAACACACCATTTTCGGTGACAATGGATATCTTAAAATTTGGTGTTTCTGGCTGTGCAGGCTGGAGCCATGCAAAAAAGCCTGGAAGAATCATTATCCAACTTACTCATGCAGACCAAGGCTGGTAGATGCATGCTGTACCTCATCAACAGTAGCTCTGGACTTCTGTCCTCTTCAAAAATAGGAGATAATTTGAATTAATTTAACCTGCCACAACAGACATGTTCTACAGTTAATGATCTGTACTGATACAAGGCAATTCAGTTGTGTCTGAACCCTGTTCTCATCAGCTGTGTCTCTTCCAAGCTGTAGTTCAGGGCTTTGGCTAACTCTAGCACTACCAGAAATGCTGCCCTGGTAGAAGTGGCTAAAACAGTCCCTTACAATGGACTCCACAGGTGGAAAACTACCAGGCTTTGGTGTGTCTCTGATGAAGACAAAGGAGTCCAAAATTCTTCCGAGCATTGTGGCTTCCTTTAAGACAGAGATGTTGTAGGATGGTCTTTCCACTGAGAGCTAATGGCTGGATTATCTCTCTGAAAGTGTCTCACACTGCTCCAGCTAATGCTCATTCCTACTGGGGATTTGTCAGTGGCAGGGAATTACAGAAAATAATAAAAAAAATAAAATAAAAAAGTAAAAANAAAAAAAAAAAAAAAAAAAAAAAAAAAAAAAAAAAAAAAAAGATTTGCTATAATGTATTACTTGTAACAAAAAAAAAAAAAAAAAAAAAAAAAGTAATCCTTTCTAAAGCCCAAATCAGCTTTCACTTCTCACCTTTTTTCACATGCTTTAACTGTGTCCCGAATAATCCTGCCTTTTGGGCAAGCAGATAGGAACTGTGAGCTATGACTGAAAGCCTCTCCTCTGTAAGACCATTAACTTCTCTGTTCCTTGAGTTTGCCATCTTTAAAAATGAGTTTATGCATGCCCTTGCAAAGCTCTCTGAAATCCTCAGAAGAAAGAATTTCTAGTTATTATCAGATAGTTATTTCTGCTGCATTACTTGACGAATACATTCTTTAAAATAAAAAAATTAAACAAATAAGGAAGTGTTCTCTGAAAAGGGCTTATCACTGCAGAAAGGCGATAGGAAGATGGGTAGGATTATTATTATAATTTTAAGCACTATATAGCATCCGGGCTGCCTTTGAGGGAAGTATTCCTCCTGAAAACAATTCACTTTATACCAGATAAACCTTTGCTGTTACTGGAAGAGCCTGTCTGTCTCCACTGGTCTGCTAGGAGGACCCTGCCTGCTGATACGTAGTGGGACACTCCCTTCCTTGACCCTAGCAATGGTGAACATAGTGTGACTTTTATTTCAAATTTGGGACAACAGTCCTATTCACTAGAGCTGAACAGATCTGTCAGGGACTGCAGTACATGGGAAAGCAAATCAATTGTGCTACGGAAGAAATGTTTTTGAAATAGAGGATATGGAAAATTTCTTCAGTGATGTATTGCTTTCCACCTTGAGGAAAATAGTTCTTTTAGAGCAAGAAAGACATGGACCCATTGGACTAAAAGAGGGTAGTTTAGATTGGAGATAAGGAAGAAATCTTCTACAACAAAGGTACTGAGGCACTGAAACAGGTTGCTCAGCAAAGTTGTGGATGCCCCATCATTGGAAGTGTTCAAGGACAGGTTGGATGGAGTTTTGAGCAATGTGATCTAGTGAAAAATGTCCCTGCCCATGGCAGGGTGGTTGGGCTAGACGATTATCAAAGGTCTCTTCCAATTCGAACCAATCTATGACTCTGTGATTCTATGAATATAAGATTCATTATTTCTCTGTGTGTTTATACAAAAAGTTGCATATTAATCATTCTTCCCAAAATCTTTCCTCATGTACTAATCTGTATCTTATTTCATCTTTGTTTGCTTTTCTTCTTTTTAAACACTCAGTAAAATACGAATGAAATTTGAAGGTAAGGGTTTCCTTGCCATTGCACTGACCCCCGTATGGAGCACAGCTCATATTTTTGTGAAGATGATCAGCTCTACCTCATTGCCCTACAGAAGTAACTTGATGTCAACATTTCCCTGGGTCAGTGGAGGGGAGACAGGGGTGCAAGTGTTTTTCTGCTCATGGTTGGAGTCAGTATATCTATCCACTCCACAGTGAGGTTATCCATCACCCTAATACAGGAGTAAGTGACGTTGCAAAGCCTGCCTGTGCCACTAAGGCTTTTGTCTTCAAATGCCACCTGGTGGTGCCTATTCGAAGCCCTGTTGGGTCATTAGGGACATACTTCAAGGATAAAAAGGGCTGTGTTGTGTCCTGTGAGCAGCAAACATTCTGCAAGAATGGAGATGCTTACAGTCCTGGTCCCCATTAAATGTATTTATCTGATGGGCTTGTAATAAAGAATGTAAGGGAGAAACGAACATTATAGAAGTGACATAAAATATAACAGAAAGAGAAGATGAAGAAAAGTTGCATCAGAACCAATTCAGAAAAATTTTCCCTGAGGTGTGCGCAGCATGTGTGCATTGCAGGCAGGACCCAAGGCTGGTGTTACGCACAGGAGTCAATGCATGTTTAATAAGGCCCATACAAAGACCTCACCATTGGTCATCTTTTCTATCTATGCAGCTCATTTTAGTCAGGTGAAGTTACTCAGTGATACCGTTAGCGACTTAGGAGCAAGACCTGAATGTCAGCCTCCCAGAGCTTTTAGAGTAGCTCTGTAATAAACAATAAAAAGGTAATAAAATGGAAAAAAAATACATAAAAGAAGTAACAAGAAGTCAGGAGGAAGAGGAATTTCTTGACTCAAAGAACAGCAGTTTCACCTGTGGCAGGGGATGCCTCAGTGCTTCATTGCCACTGTGTATGCAGCAAGTTGCTGGTGGTCACAGCAGATCATAAATGATTTCCTGTGTTCTTAAAGGGAAAGGGGACTGGAGGAGAACTCTTTCTCCCACAGCAGCTTTCACCCTCTGTAGAGAGTGAAACCAGGACCTTGCTGCAGCGGACTTCCCAGGTCATTTGCTCAGGCTCGCTCTCCAGTGCCTGTACATCACCCTAATACAAGAATATGCCAGTGAAATTTGAGGCATGTAACAAGGAAAGAGAAAGAGACTGCAATTAATGCATCCTTGATACAAGAAGGTCTGGAGGACTTGCTCAAAAAACTTCAGAGTATCCTTGATGTTTTTGGTGTTGGGAGGTTTTTTTCCTCTTTTTTTTTTCCTCAGTGGAGAGCACTTTCCAGGCCTCATAAGCCACTGCACTTTATCTAAGCACAAAGTCACTAGCAGCAGGTTTCCCTGTGTGTTTACAGGCTTAACACCAAGAGCTACTTCTACACATAGGTCATACAACTCTCAGGCTGGATTTTGCCTTTCCCAGCCAGCAAAATTTGTATCAGTAACACAAGGCTAGCTCTGAACTAAGGGTATTTTGAGCAGTGGCTCAATACTTAGAGCTCTGAATCTGATCTCTCAAGTTTTTATGCACTAGGACTTTTACACATGGGAGATGGGGACATGTTGGCTTGAGCCAAGCTGCAGGCATTGACCCAGCCAAATCCCATACTTGGACAGAGCCAGCCAGGTCACAAGAGGTCAACCTACGACACAGAGCAATGGAGCTCCAAGATGCCAGATGCCATCATGGTGCAGCTAAACACACCAGTGCCCCAGAGCCCTGGCAAATGTTCATTTCATGCTCACACACAAGGAAAAGATTGTGCCATTAGGCATAGGGTTAGCAAGAGCAAAATGCTCCCCAGGGAGCTCATGAGGGGATTGCCCTCCTGCCTTTCCCTCAGCAGTGGTGTAGATGACAATACAAAGCACGGGGCAGAAAAGGAGGGATTACAGTTCTGTGATTGCTTACAGAGAAACACAAACCCTCCTCCAGAGCAGTGTCAGCATAGTTAGATGCTACTTCCAGCCACTCAGAAGTGGCCAAGGGAAGGTCCAGCTCCTTCCTTGCTGTGTGTTGTGTGGTTTTTCTGACAAGCTCCCAGTGCCTGCTTCAGCCTTGAGATCCGGGTTTCTTTCCAGTGTTGCACAGAACACGGCTGCATCCCAGCAGCTTCCAAGAATGCAGACTACAGTCATTTACACCTTAATAAATAGCTGAAGTCACATCATTTATTTCTAGGGGATTGAATTCGCTGCATGCTGATGTAAACTCTGAAGAAATTGCTTATTTGTCTAGAGCTATCCCAGAACTGCATCTGAGATAAAATCAGAATCAGTAAGTAGAATGTCAGCTCTTATTTCCTTATTACCCACAGAAATCAGGTTCACTTCTGAAGTTAAACCAGCAGTACATAAGAAAATGAGACCATGGGCTAAATAAAATACTAAATAGTTCAGCATCCTCGAAGTAAAAACCTATTGATGTCAGAAGGAGCAATCTAAGCAAAGGACCCATAAGAAGTTGTTATTATTGTTTTTCAGATTGGATTCATGTCACTGTCCATTTCCCATTTTTGTGTGAACAATTAAATTCCAAAGTGCTTTAGCACTGTTTGTTTATAACACTTCGCACTGTTACAACTGTCATTTCTTAAAAATCAGCTACATCAACTGTAATGAGATTTATCTGATCCATGAAAAACAAACTATTGCCACCTATAAAAGCCAATAAACGGTTTAGAGTCAATTTTAAAAACCTAAGCCTGGGAACCCTCTGGTGCACAGGTTGATCTGACAGAGAACATTTCTGCACACCAAGCATCTGATAGAGAAGATTTCTGCTGTCTGCAGGATCAGACCCACAGAACAGTAAATGACTCAGACTCCAAAACTGTGTGGCTCTCTCAGCAGAACGTATCTAATGCTAAATTAATTTTAGGTACATTTTCTTAGGTTGTTTCAACGAAGGAAGCAAAGTATTGAAACAAAACACGGTTTTCTCTTCACGCACAAAACCTTGCGCAGTTGTCCTAGAATTTAGGGCAGGCACAAATTAGCATTTGTTGCTACATTAAATTTATGTAACTACTACCAATTTTTTACTATTTATATATACTAATGTATGGCAAGTTCTTAGGCAAATTCGCTAGGCACTTTGGCCAAGCTTTGGTCTCAGTTCCACATCTCTGAGTCTGTAGAGACATTACAAAATCCATAAAAACTTCTGAGTGGTCTACTACAGCCAGGGCAAAATTTGCTAGTATGACATTCCACTCGACTGCAAAAGAAGGCAGAAACAAGAAAATACACCCTAAGCAGAAAAATCTATTCAAATAATTTTACTGCAAACAGAAATATAGAAACATACAAATAAACATGGATATATGCATAGATGGATATATGCTCATGGATATATGCTCAAACATTCATACCTTCCTCCCTTGTCTTTCAGAAAAAAAAAAAAATAGTATCCTTTCCTTATGAAAAACAAGCATTTCACAAATCAAAGCTAATCCTCAGCTCATGAATTGGATTTATTTCAGGAAAATAAGATTATTTCCAGCTGCTGCATCTGAGCATTAAAAGATTTAAATGTCAGATTTTGCCCTTAAATGTGTCCTATTGAAATCAAAATAAGTTCTCACTGGATAAATTGAAGTGTAAGTCTATCTACCTAGGAAACATGGCATGCTGTTTCTACACATTTATTCAAGGCAGAATCACAAAACTACAGGGAGAGATACCAGTTTGACAAATTGATGTAGCCATAGAAACTGATCTTGTACATTTGAGTGCCAAAGCCCACAACCAGGACACTCCAAGTGATTTCTCTTCCCTTACTGTCACCAGCTGTGAACTAGGATAACCCAAAGACATAAACTTCTAAAATACTGTGGACATGAAAATAAACAAACCTAAAGACACAAGAAAATATGCCTGCTAGAGACATTATTCTCCTCCTATTTGCAGTTCAGTAGAATTAATAATATTCCCTTAAAGACTTAAAGTGTAAAAGTAACGAACTGAAAACTTGCTGACATAAATGCAACTCTCATGCAAGCACCTCAATGTAAAAGTCTATGTATTTCTAACCTTCATTTTTCTTGCTGCAGAATGTCTTACATTTTCACTGCAAAGGAAAAAAAATAAATAAAAGGAAAAATAGAAGAGATATTACCTTGGCTTTTTTCCCTCCATCTCCTGTACTTCCCTGTGGTCCGGTGTCAAGCTGGCCTTCAGCAACTCATCCAGCACCTACAAGACACACCACTCTTCTTACTTTGGCTGCCATAGGGATTCTGCCTGTGTTTATGATTAACCAGCAGAGATATCCGCCACAGTAGGGTGAGGCTGTTTAAACACTTAATAATATTCATGACTCTTACACTAGATAAGGTTTCCCAAAGCACTGAAGTGTACAAGTTTAGTTAGCTGCTCAGTGAAGCTTTGCAAAACTCTGTGGTTTTGGCTCACAGTGCTTCTTTAGAGAGACATTTGTTCCTTCTCCCACCACTAGTGGGTTTTCCTTGCTTGCTGTGGTCTGGTAGAACCAGCTTATGACTCAGTAAGCGTTTTGGCTCCTAAACCATCTCCAGAAGCACAATAGCCTGATGTCCTGGGGTGAGATGATGTTAAAATGGGGTATACACTTCCTTTCACAGAGCTTCATGTATTCCAGGTATTTGCTGCACTAATACAATTTCTGCTGCTTCTCCACATGCACAGACCTTCTCTCCACACTTACCAGTCAGACTACTCTCCCCAGTGTCCAAATGTCCCAGCAAAATCAATGAGAGTTTGGACAAGATACTAGAACTGGAGGAGTGGACAGACACAAGAAAAAGGCTTAGGAATTTAGTTCGCTCCCTGTATGTCCTGGTGTCCTGGTTTGGGTTAGAACAGAACAATTCTGTTCTTTTTTTTTTTTTTTTCAGCTAAGTCAGTCTAAGCTAGCAGCATGGTTTTGCAGTGTCTGCTTCTAGCAGTGATAACGCTCCATGATTATAGTTAGCACCAAGGATTGGTATGCGAACCAAGGTCACTGCTAGATCTTGTGTATCACACTGGGGGGTACAGAAAAGTAAAGGCTGCACCTNCATGAGGACAATTCAGCATTAGAACAATCTGCTCAGGGAGGTTGTAGCCTCTCTCCTTGCAGGGTTTCAAAACTTGCTTAAGCCAAGCCCTGAGCAACCTGGTCTGTTGGATCAGTAACCTCCTACGAGCAGGAGGTTGGACTAGAGACTGCCCAAGGCCCCTTCCAAGCTCAGTTCTCCTGTGATCCTGTGCTATGGCCCTATATTCTTGTACTGATAATAGTGTGTGCAGGTACATCAGGATTTACAGCATGGGTAGAGGATGAAATCTGCTCCCTGTAGCGATGCTGATGTTACTGTGACTACATAAGTGATAGATCTTCTCTGAACTACAGTTTATGCAGCTGCACTGTGAGAATGATTCTAGTTCCTTATTTCCCCAAGGCATTTTCATTTTCAAATTATTCATACAGCAAATGATGTTCTACAGCGTCACAGCAATACAGCAAATGCAACATTTCCAGTAGTCCTTGGAGCAATAGAAATGTAAACTCTGGGATAGAGCACAGGTATATTTTAGGCGATATCTGTCTTAACAGTTAAACCAATCGAACAATAACTTGCAGACCAAATAAAGAGGGTGTCAACTAGTTGAATATTTCATTTCTCATATCAAAAATATATACATGCTTTTTTGTTCTGCAAAAGTAAACTTGTTTCCCGTATTAAAAAATACCATTCACACAAGAGGGTAATCAAACTCCTGCAATTAATACAATCAGCACAAGAAGAGAAGCATTGGCTCACTGTGCACAGCATTGTATGTTGCATATGCAGTTGTTTTGCTGCTCAGTTCAGTAGCTTTGCAATTCAAGATCAAATGTTGCCAAAGAGTTGTGTTGAGGAGCAAATGGTGAAGAAAAGTAGTCTCATCCCTTTGGCAAGAGGAATGTCTTACATTATGAGGGTTAATTCACATCTTTCCAAACAGAAACTGCTCTCCATCTTGGTTAATAACAGGTTGTGTCAGAGGGACCCAATAAAGGGCAACATCTGTTAGAGTTTTTTATTTCATTTTTGTAGGGCTTATGGCTGGTTTAGTACTTGGCAAGTCAACACAGGTATTCTAGGCGCTAAAGAGAACACACAAGAACATGTTTGTACCATCTAGTTTAGACATTTATCATTGGTGGGATTCCACACATCATTCTGAATCAATTTAACAGCTCACTGCTGCTGAGAAGGGGTGGTGTCATCACTCCCCTTTACCAGTCTCCTCTTCTGCTCTCAGCCATGTTCCTGATGCTTATGTTGTATGAACTATAGCAACACTTCTCTGAGTCAGTTTAACTCACTAATCCACCAGAAATGGGTGGACAATTTGGCACTGTCTTGCAGAGGAATCAGGGTCTCTGGAGCCAGGAGGAAAGGACAGAGAACCATCAGGCTGTGAGGAGCAGGAGGAAGGACAGTGGGGAAGGTGGAGCCATTAGGCTGGCTCAGATGCTGATGAGACCACACTCTTAGGTACTTTTCTAGATTGATAGGTTCCTTGCGTGGCCTATGAAGGTACCAGGAGAGCTGTTTCTTCCTTTCTTCACCCAAAGACATATTTATCCTGACAAAGTACTTCTAGCAGCTTTCTGAGGATGGGCTCTACATCCCGTCTCTCCCTTCACTGCTCCAGAAATGTGTGGGTGTCCTATGGATCCTGTGCTATATGTGCCAACCCTTGTGGGTAGCTGAGCTCCCTGACATCGCTAACGGTACTAGATGTTTACATTTATACATTTCAAATTTTGCTTGTCATATAGCAGATTAGGGGAACCGACTGTGATCTACTCATTTTCAGTAGCTAATGCTGCAGGACTGAGTTCTGAAAACTGATTCAAATGAAACAGAAGCTGGAAACTTTTTCTGAAAGTTCATTCCAAACTATTCTCAGTGAATTTCAATCAGTCCAGCCCCCACATGCCAGTAAGTTTGACTTTCACAGTGCTGAGCTCTTTCACTTCATAATTATTTGGGGTATTTTTCTGGAACGCCATTAGCTCAGCGGATATCATAGCTGCCACCTATCATTACATTATCAAATTGATGTAGTTTCCTTCACATTTAGGATACTGACTCATTGTAAGGAGGGAGAATCATCTCACATGGTGCCAGACATCCGTCAGGGTCCAACTGCCCTTGATTCAGCACTGCAGGGTGCTTCTTGATGTACCTGTCCATGCCCAGAGGAGGCCAGCAGAGGTGTGTCTCACTGCTCTGCATGGACTGGAAAGCAGCTTTATGAGATTAAGTGACATTAAACTCACCCTCGGTATTTTTGTTTTTCCAATTCCCTGGAATACACCAGTCTCTTGGCCTTGTAGGAGACCACTGATGGCTCTGCTGCACAGGAGACCCTGGGGAGTTAAGCTGAATTAACTTTTAAAGCAGGTAAATTCAACTGCATTAATCTCTGTGTAGAGACACATGCTCAGAATTACCATGACAGTAATTTGATTTGGTTTGCTTAAGTTTGGAAGTGAAATAAATGAAAGTGAAATGAGGGACACTTCAAAGCCCTGGAGGAGGTCAGAGGAGGCTGCAAATTACCAAAAAGCAGTGACTGCAGCGATGGGCTGTTGTTTGCAGGGATAAAAGAAAGCGGAAAAGTGTGTCGACGCCAGCCTTTCACTCTGCCAATATCCTGGGGTTAATACATACTCACAGAAACAGCGGGGTGGTTTTGTAACACAAACAGAATTTGCAGAGAGATAATGATTGACTCTATTGGAAATCCACAGTGGGTCTTCTGCTGTTCTCTGGCAGTAGGATTTGGGTTGGTATTAATTGACACTAATAACTCAAGAACAACACATGAACTTTTTTTTTTTTCCGAAATAGCTACCCAATGATTAAACATGGAAAACTTTGTTTTGTTTTAATACAGAGGGGGAAAAAGGCAATACCAGAATGTCTGGACCGACACCCAGCAATGCAGTGCTGAACAGAGAGAGCTCCCTGGCTGCAGGATTATGTGAGCCTGGACACTTTACTGCTTTCCAGACAGGTGACTTCTAGAAACCGCTGTGACTCAGAAGTGTTTACCCACTAATATTTCCTCAATCCCTGACAAGACAAGTTGATTAGAGAGTTTAGATGAGAGTAGCCAAAAGGTGTGGCTAGTTTTCATTATATGATTATCATTACTAGTTTAAACAGTGTCGTTATGCCGAGGAGAAGGCACAGTCTGGGTAAAGCACATTGCTGGACAGAAATGGGGAAAGAGGCAACGAGGAAAAGGGCTCCACCCAGGCAAATGCAAAGCTGGCAGAGATTCTCATACACTGAAGAAGGGGAAAGACAGACAAGTGGAGCAGTTTGTTGTGAAAATTCACTTGGTGATTTCATTAGAAGGACATTCTCTTTATGTAGTGGTCACATCTAAGAGTCCGGTTTATGGACTACGGACATCTATCATTTCTCCATCTTGTGATGAAACGTATTATGCTGCTTT
>WEIS01080738.1:1738-14845 GCA_013389965.1 Todus mexicanus
GTTTCTAAATGCTGTCCTAGTGGGAAGGAAGGCTGCTGGTTGACCTTGCTAACTCCTTTTTCTGTGACCAGAGCATTCTGGCAAAGCCTCATCTGAGGTCAAACACACCTCCTCATCCTTCCGTCTTTTTGTTTCACTTCTTTGTTATGCATATAGAGTGTTAATTGCCTGATAATTTACTTCCTATAGTCCCCCCACTCTGCCTTTCCACAAGCTTCACTTCGACAGTTGATGTGAACTGCTCCAATCAAATTTCAATACATTCTCATGAGCTGCATGGATTATTCTTGGCGTTTTAAGGATGTATTTGAACTTCAGCAGAGGAAAAATTAGAGGCTATTCTTCAACAGTGACCCCCACTGGAGAGTAAGCCTTAACCTTTGTTCTCCTCATCTAAGGTATTAAATTAATTATGGAGAGCAAGATAAGTAGCTCTCAAGAACAATTTGTGCTTTAGTAACTCATTTCACGTAACCTAAGACCTTATACTTGATCAGTGATGTCGCAGTGAATTTTTAATGTGTTCTGCACATGGATTTTTCTGACTTGCCACTTCAATTTGATTTTACTTTACAATGCTCAGTGCTGCATGCTTGTCAAGGCAGACTCGCAGGACTGGAATTCTGTGTCTAGTTTTGAAGCGGAAACAATATTGTTGAGACATCTTGCCTGTGGTAATATTTTAAGTATTGTGACAAATGTTAAAATAGTAACAAATGTAGGCAAAGTTGTTAGGAACAAGGTTGAAAAATGTACTTCTTTCCTCGTGCTTCTCCTTTCTCTTGATTATCAAAGGTTATTTTGAATAAGAGATTAGACACAATTCCAAAAGCAGTACAGTCCAAAATATTCTGCGTCCCACATCTTTCGTTGAAACAATGTCCTGACACATTCTCTAGTCAGCAACCTCACTGCAACATCATTGCCCCTGCACTGAAAGGAGCCTAGTGTGGGCAGAATGGGCTATACTGTAAAGAACCAGAGGAAGTGACCGTGGCTCTTATTCAGATACTCAGAACATTTTTATTTGTCTGTTATAGCCTTGGCTGCTGCCAATGTAGGTGCAGAAGAGTAAATATTACTAAGTAAGTCAAAAGTTTTTATTAAAGTAGAAATAAGCACACGTTTGGAAATGAAAATTGATAACAGACACCGAGAAATCCACATAACATTCTTAGCCAACATTTCAAGTACAACAGCCCATGATAAGGGTGTTGACATGGTTCTTAAATGTAGAGTATTCAACTGAACTGCCATTCCAGTTGATGAATAGGGAGGCATTTTCTTGTTGAACAAAATGGTTGATAAATAGATGGTACAGTGCCTTCGAAAAAGTTTCCACATGGCAAAAATCATACACAAGGGTGCAGTAGCACCTCCTATCACTGTTCCTACCTACTTAGATTGGATGAAGTCAGCAAGGTACTTTATAACCACTGTGGCTTTTATAATTCATAGAGGTCGCTCTCCTTTTCTGATGTTTTTTTCCATGTCTATATCTCACGCTCCCTCAAAAATCTTCCGGGGGTTATTTTTAATCTGCCTTCCAGATTAGAAGAACAAGAGACTTCAGAAGTTCACTGGAAACCCTGATATTGCTAATCTAATACAGCAAGTGTTGAGATATATTGTGAGCATATCCTGCTCCAAAAAAAGAGATACTGGGACCCAGATTCATTCCACCTAACTCTTGATGCTGGTTTGTAACTGAGATGTCCAAGAGAGGGAGACAGCACCTCTGTTCAGGGGCAGACACAGTCATTTTTGGAGCACGATTCTGGCCTCAGCAAGATGAACAACTCACTGACCCACAACATTAAATAAAGACCAAGTAAAGGGGTTTCTAGGTACCTTTCTTATAGTTATAATCACAGCTAAGGGACTCATGTTAGGTCAGACTGCCCCCCAACTGTGTGTTTTCCACAACCTCTCTCCTCATTCCTTACTACACCTGCCCTCAAGGGCCTCTGCCCACAGGGAAGAGTTTGTGTCATGGCAGGGGGCAGGATCCTGCAGTACACTCAACATCGTTTTGTTGTCACCTGCAGCAAAATAAAGCTGAGCAAAAGAAATGAGAACTATAGTAAGTTATACAGAACTGTTCAGATACCCTGTGCTCAGGATGCAGCCTTTTTATTTCCAGAAACGTTTATTTCACATACTAACTTCTGGGTTATATATCTTTGTGCAATAAATATTCTGTAACCTGTAAGTTGTTTTAAAACCCTCTTCTAACAAAAACCCTAAATCTGCTGTGCCCTCTTGTTCTCTGAACGGTATTACAGAGGATGAAACTTTTCAGCACGCATTTTGTCACATCTGCGTAAATATCAGTAAAATTAGAGCAATAAGAGCCAATAAGAGAAGCTTTTGAAAATATGCCATGGCTTAAATGTGGTCGTAGGTGGGGTTTGTGCCTGTGTTCGGTTAGGGGTTTTTTAGGGGGGGGGGTTGGCGGGATTTTTTTGACACATTGTTGTATAATGTTGGTGATGTCTGTTTAATATGCTGCATTAATCCCATTTGGTGGCATCAGCCATACTCCACCTCCTGTCCCAGCTCTCCTACCTAGTTCAGAGAGCTCTAATTAAAAATGTGTATTGGGAAATACCCAGCTATTCTAGGTGCCAAACCAAAACAGACAAGACACTCTGGTCAAAATATTTATCTTGTCTCTTCACCTCTCTGTTCACTGTAGACTGACTTGAGACCCAATACAAACACACATTTATTTTTGAACCAGTTTAACTCTCCAAAGTGATACCTTTCGGCTCTTTTGCTGTAGATATACATGTGTCTCTACTAACATAATGTATATCTGAAAATGAATAGCAACAGCACAACTGTTTGGTTTGCTAAAAAATGGGAATAAGTTTGGTTGCAAATTTTGTTGTTACTCCCTTATTGACTTGGGTGCTCCTTTTCAGGCTGCAAACTACTAAGGGCATCTTAAGCCCAATTATTTGACTTCAAGAAATTGGTTGCCATGGAAACAGTAAGACATAGCTTTGGGCGTCTTTGGGGCCAAATTTTAGGTGAAAGTCTTAGCGGGAAAATTGTCATTGCGCTACAGACGAGTTTTAAATCAAAGCCAAAGGATCTCAGTTTAACAAAGACAGGCTTGAGAGAGAGGTGGTTGGCCTTGTCTCTTCTGATAACCAGGGACTTGTAACTAACGGAGGAGCTGGGATTAGCCATGGATAAAGCAGACAAAAACACACAGAGGGGAAATTGCAAAGAAGATCTTAAAAGACACGATATCTCAAGGCATCTCCACGCTGATGTAAGCAGGAAAGTGATGGGGAGTGATGTTTGTTTGTGTGCTTATAGTGTTTTATTAGTGCAGTCATTAACCTCTGTACAGACACTGTTTCTGCTTTGCATTGCACTGGCTTTTCTGTTAGTTTCTCGGCTACTACTGAAAATAACAGTAATAAAGGCATTATTTTCCAATAACAAAACCCAAAAACATTACCTTAACAGACTTGCTTTCTCAGTAAAGGAGCTACACAGCTTCAGGTAGGTTAGAGTCTCCTGAAATGTTGTTATATTTCAGTATACGTATGAAGGATCAAGGAGTTCACTCAGGCTCACTGGAACAGATGAAACTGTAAGTCTAGTTTGGAAGTTTTTAGTGCACCACCAAAACTCTTTTAATACAGTCTTGTTTCTGCACCTGCAGGAAATACTGTGTCATCTGCCAAAAACCAAATTTCAAGGATTAGCTAATAACATTTTCTTTGAAAAAGAGAGCTGATTCTTAACCAGTATTGTGAGTCTTTGAAGTCTCCATAATCTATTTTCCCTGGCTGCTTTTAATGAGCCTTTGAATGTTACTCTGCAATTTCTTTTTTCTTTTTTTTTCTTTCTTTCTTTTTTTTTTTTTTTANNTTTTTTTTTTTTTTTTTTGTAATTTGGTGGGGGAAGGGAATATGCACTCACTTTTCTCCAAAGAATTAAAAAACTTCATTATTGCAAATAACTTTCACAGTGCCAGAACACTGAGTTATGCAGTATCCTTTGAATGCATCTATGGTAAACAAATCTCAGCTTTGCTGGATTCTCCACTTCAGAGGTTAATGAGATGTAGGAGAAAATCCCAATTAACTCATATCTGAGTTTGTGTCTCTTTTTTCTTCATGTAGGCCATTTATCAGTGGAGTTTCTTGTGATTCTCTTCGGTATCCTATTTTCTTTGCTACTCTGTAGGACTACAGGTATGCTCATGCCACGGTTTCAAAAGTGTTTACAAAACTAGCACATCTGACCCTAAACTAGTTAGCTTTTGAATCTGTCACAGGTCAGGAATGGCAGCATGGAGCTCACTTGTGACCTTTATGTTAGACTTTTACAGTGAGTTTTACAACAAGTTTTACAGCTCAATTGCTGCTGATAGTAAACTAGCAAGCTCACCGATCTCCATGCTATGCTTTGGTCCTTTCTAAGAGTGCATAGCCTCATTTGTCTAGCATGAGTCTCCACTGACCTTGCCTTATTTTACATGGATATAGGTAGCTCATTTGATCCCAGGGGATATATACCTGAGCCATACCAGCAGCCAGACATGACTTACCCAAAGCTGGGCAGCAGTTCCTCACCCTGGCTCACAGCCCATTGCCAGGAATATGCTTGTAGGCACGTGTTGCGGTTGCGCTGGCACAGCTGCATGCCTCACCTCTCCAAAGCATGGATGGCTCCATCCCCGTACTCAGCCTGGCTGCCTCTGAGATGCATGCTAGCTGAGGCTACCAGGACAGAGGGGGAAGGAGGCATTGATGGGAACCTCAGCCTCACAAACCAAGGCTGCAGTCCTACAGGGGGGATGTGGACCTGACTCCTTGTACACACTCTTGAGTGCTAAACTTCAATCTTCCCGCTGTTCCTGGCTGCCCCAGCCTCCCTCCCTGTTTCTGTGTGACCACAACCACAGACTCACTGTCGACGCCTCCAGAGAAGAGAGAACAGGCCCCAGCCTGCACAACATCTTCATTAGTGCTGCTTGAAACCATAATTAGATAATCTGAGAGGGTTTTCCCCTTGCCAGCAGACAGTCTTAATGTACAAAATCTGAAGTAATAATTTTAAGTATATTGCAGCTCACCTGTAAACAGGATAGGGTTGGGGTTTTTTCTGTAGACAGGGAACAGAGCCCATTAGGCAGAACACAGAAAGAGTAGATATAAAGGTGGATAACCATATAATAGCTCTGTTTATCCTTAAAATAAATGCAGACTCTAATGTCATTCCATTATTTAACATGTTTCTGTATCTCTCTAAAATGCCCAAAATACTGTCTCAGCTTCTCTATCATACTTTTCTGGTTTAAAAGCAGATGACTAATTATGCTTGTATAAACTTTGTTTTCCTTTGAAACAGAAATTACTCATTTCATCAGACTTTTCCTATTACGGTGCATTTTTAGAGCACTTGAAGTATTACTTGTTAGTTAAACAAAACAGGAAGTCAATTTGACTGGCCGTGATGAGACCACAAGTGGTCTCCAACTAGAAATGATTTATATCAGCTGAAGATTCTTCTTAAAAGCTGGCACACTGGCTCTGCTTCCAGCACCAGTACTGCCATGTGGAGGAACTATTCAGCCTGCTCAAGGGTATACGCCAGCCTTCACTGTTTTACGGTAGGAGTTAAAATACTAATGTTTAGGGTGCCTTTCCCTTCTGTTGGTGGAGGGTTGGAAGCACTGCCAAGCCACTGAGCATAAAACTACTCTTTTTGTCTCCTTTGTGGACAAAGATGTGGAAGAAGGAATTAGCCCACCTACTAAGTAATTATTTATCTTTTGTTATTTTGATTTCTTTCAAAATCAAAGAGTTACTTCTGGCAGATAAATTATTATTCATAACGGAAATCATACAGCTGGAAAGACTACGTGCAGGGGAGCATGGGTTTTTGCATTTACTCGCCCCAATGGTCTTCAAACTTGATTTGCTCCCTTTTTTTTCCTGTTTTGGACCCCTGGAGAGTGAGCTTTCTGATAAATTGAGCTTCTGCCACACCGAGCTGGAATACGGCCTGCACCCTGTAGGCCAAAGCTTGAAGTATCCTAATGCATTCTCCCTCATGAGTCTGAGTGAAACCAGCCTAATTCACTCTTGCTCTTTGCTGGAATCCACCTCAGAAAGCTCAAAGCAGGAGTTTGCCTAAAACCACTGGGGAGTGGCTGCCATGAGGTGCTGCAAGAAAACCTGCAACGCAAACCCACCCTCCTGTCTCAGAAACGCAAAGCCAGCTTGCTCATTGTGCCTGGCTCTCCAAACAGCATCCAGGGCCAAGTGAGACAAGGTCATGCCACAACACACAAAGGTATAGACGAGACTAACACCCACCAAAACACACTGGAATTCCTCCCCTCTGGGAGAAGCAGCGGGAAGTGTGGAGGCACTGACCTGACCTGGCCTTTCCCAGAGTAGCTTCTGCTGCAGCTCCTCACTGTAAGTGTAAGGAGTGGAAGTTTACTGGCCTCAACTTGGTGACATGCGCTGCAAGCTGGATTTATACTGCAATACAGAAACTCAAAATTACTTCCACATTTAGATTGCATGATAGGGAGTTAGGACACGTTCCGCATGCAATCAGCACATGCCAAATTATTTTGGGAAGTGTAAAAATGCGTGTTGTTAATATCAAACAAGTGATCATCTGTAGATGATGGGGTTTTTACCTTCTGTTCCAAATAAATCTTCCTTTCTTTACAATAGCATTGCTCCCACTGTCCTGATACAGGCAAAATGTCAGCTGAGGTCAGCTGAGTCCTGAATCAAGACTGCAGACTTGGCTTGCTGTGCACGAACCGCCTGATGCCAGCAGGCAAAATTAAAGAGAACGGTGAAAATACCCACAACGTGCAGCTTAAACCCCCACTGCTATCAAATCAAGTGCAATTAAGAAGTCAGAGCAACAAAGCGGGTGTATGGATCTCACACTGGAAGCAAAACGTCTTCTTTCTCCCTTCTGTTTCCCTTGAGTAGCTGATATTTCTTTGTAAAGAATACAGTTTATTTTTGCCTGCCTCTTCTTTTATTGTCCTTGCTTAAGATATAGGCCCTTTTGTTAACTTTTTGTCATCCTGAGTGTTCCCACTTGGGACCGCAGAGACCAAATTAACCACTTCTCTGCATAGGCTGATGACAGGTTTCACAGTCCTCCATGTGAGGTCACCAGCAATTTTGCCCCAACAGAGCTCTCCTATGTAAAATACAGCCTGACTTTAGCTTAAGAGCTTTGACATCTGAAGAAGAATCCACCTGGCCTTTCATAAAATATGGTGGCATAGCTCACGCAGTAAAGCCTAATTTTCCTGAAGTCCAGCTTGGAATTGGAGGTCGCTCCAGCAGTGCAGTTAGTCTCTTGTGCTGTGTTCTGGTATAGAGTCTGGGAAAAGCATCTCCGATGTCCTCCACATAACTCCCTTCTTCTGAGATGACAAACTGAGAATCAGTATTTTCTAGGATCACGCCACAGATATTTGCATTCACCATATTAGAGCAGTTGGAATGGGTTTTGGGAGACCATGAAGTTTGCCAGCAATCTGCAGCTTCATTTTTATTTGGTTTTGGATTTATTGCACATGCTTAACCATTACTATTTTTAAAGGCTTAAATGATAATGCTATTTAAACAGCTTTCTTCTCTGCTTCCTTGACATCTCCCAGTGCTAGCAGTCAATGGGATGTATGAATGTGAAATTAATATCAGTATCAAAGGAAATTACAGCATTTTCTGTTCAGGTGGATGCTTCAATGAGGGTTTTTTTCTGACTAGCAATGCCAGGTAGTAGAGATGGAAAACATTCAGTAGGAGTATACTTAACATGAACATGCTAGAGACAAGGAAGTTGCCTTATTAAAACAGACGTTTCTTACTAATAAAATTCAATTAGCATGTCAGCATTAACTTCAGGCACATTTTAAAGGAAGTGTCAATTTAATAATCACTCTTCAGTTCGAAATGTCATCCATACTCTGATTGCAAGTAAACTCTATAACAGCTATAATTAAGAGAGTTTGGAGAAAGGGGGTTAGCTCACTGTTTTTTAATTCTGTTTTGCCTGCACTGTATGATTTGCAGCATGATGTGGAGTCCAGTTGCTCCTTTTGCTACAGGTACAGGCACTCCTGTAGACCCTGCATTTTGCCCTCTTAAACCAACTAAAACAGTGGGGTCATAGTTTAAGAGTGAAAAGATTTATGTTAATACAAATATTAACAACTACCAGAAAGAGCAGTAGCAAGCTGGATCAGCCTAAGCTGGTGACAGCACATGAGTGCCTGGGGAAATCCAGTTGGACAGGAGAGAGAGATTAACGCAGAGAAACACTCACCACTCTAATGCCTGTGTACATCCTCACTAGGAGGTGCGAGGGAAGCAGCCCTACGGAGTATCATAAAATCCTGCTTCTCAAAGTGCAGTGAGGAAAAAGGGTGCCCAGGCCTGGAAAACAGGAGAAATTTCAGACTGCACAGCATTAGTGGTGATGGCAAATGGGCAGCAACAGTGTGTTTATGAGTATTGTGAGAGATCATGGAGATAAGGATGAACAGGGAATATTCAGACCTGAACCTATCCATAACTATTCATGTAGCAGCTCCTAGAAGAGACTCACAATCTCGTGTGCTTTGTCAACACCTGCACAGCTATTTGTGGCAATAAATTTGTATGGAAGCAGGAACTATAAGTAAGAAGATGTGTATCTCAGTACATTAGCAGTGCTGCCTTCGAAGGCCAGATCACATTGAATTAGAAAATAATCTCTATGTACTGAACAGAAGAGCTCTTTGGGAAATATAGGACATGATCTTAAAGGTCTTTTGCAACCTAAACAATTCTATGATTCTGTATTGTCGAAAGCTAAATTATCAGCCTTTTGTTTGACTAAGCCACTCAAATGTAGGGACTGTCTTCAGCAAAAGTATTTCCCAGCTGAAATCCTGATGTCCCACGTTTTGCGCATGATCTTAACATGCTCCTGCTGAAGCAAACTGGCAAAGCTGAGAGTTCTAAACAAGCAGATCTAGACTCACAGTGAACAACCCTAACTGTGCTACTTTTCTACCTTATGGGCTTTTACCTTGAATGTGGTCTTGGTGTGATCAATAAAGGTCACTGTCAGATCTGAGTGCAGATTGACAGCTGAACCTCGAAGGGAGTTTCTAACCTAAGTTTGCTAGCCTAAGTGCATACAGGTTTGGTAATGCTCTCTCTGAGACATCTTTGGTGAAAATAAATAAGCTATATACTTATGGGGGGCTAACATTAGCAATGACAGATGACACACTATGGTCAGAAGGCCACAACTTCATTAATAGGATGCCTAAAGGCATCCTCCTGACAGCTGTGGTAAGAGGAGGAAATGACAATAGCCTACAACACTCACCAGCCTCTCCTGCCTTTGAGGCACTGAAGAACAAGACATACTGCAGAGGCCAGATCCACTCTGCCATACCCAGTGAGATTGCCTAATCCCACCTCCCTGCTTCCTGCAGCTTGCTGCAGCAGGGAGCCAGATTCCTTTTCATCTGCTAGTGGTCCTGTCCTCTATCTCCATCAGCACGAATAACTCCTAGGTGGTGCCACTAAAATCACACGTCAGCAAGGATATCAGTAGCAAATGCAAGCCAGGGGTTGAGTATGACTGTGGGTTATGATCAGGTGACTGCCTACCATCAACAGCACTGATGAGAGATCAAGCAGGACCTTTCCTTTACCTTTTCTGTCCACTCTTCCACCCTCATGTTTTATGTGTCACTAAAGCAAAGCGTTGTGCAGCCTTTCACTTCTGTGGGTGAAAGCCAATGCCACAGGAGCGTCCCAACCTAAATTTATGGCAACCAACACAGGGAATACAGCTCATGCACATGCAAGAAAGCAGTAAAGTCCACAGAAGGCTTTCCCTGTCATAAATAAATACATAAGGAACTGTTTCATATATTTATCTCTGTTCATGACTGATATTCTTTCTGACATGTCTCAGTCTCCAAGGTCTGTAAATCTAGTGATGCGGAAGGTTTGTCCAGGCTGATGCGTTCACAGATTGATACCCCAGGGAATACTCTAGAGGTTTAACTTCAACCCAGGGAAGCTATCCTCCCTGGTCTACCCCTGCAGTCAATACAGAGGGACAGGCCGCTCTGAGGTTAACCTTGGGGACTGCTCCCCACTTACTATATCTGCTATTGAATAGACACACCAAGAATGATCCCAGGGGGCAGCTGAGAATCTGTTTTATTTGGATTTACACCGCTTGATATTGCCAATGGAAAACATATAGTCGGTGCATGACTGGGGCAAGGCATTACCTGACCTCCCAGTGCCTACAAAGAAAGGAGCTGCTTTCTGGCCAAAGGAAATCAAGATGTCATATCCACCTGCTTGGTGGAAAGTGCTGGTATCCCATACCCGAACTGTGTATGGAGTCTGTTTTGATTGCAATGAAAAACTAAGAAAAATGGCAACATCTGCACTTATGGAGGGACAGAAACTCAACAAAGTCTTTAAAGTGAAGATATGTTCCACGTGGTGGAGATGCACAGGCTTGGCAGGACTTGACTCCTTTAAACAAGTTCTCTCGTGTGCCTTTGGTATTGTATGTGTCTCATGCTGCTACATACAGAAGTCACACAATTCTCCTGGGACTAGTAGTGTCCCTAAAGCAAGCTGACTTTTCCAAGCCTGGGACAGAAAGAGAGACCATGGAGTCTGTGGTAATGCGGAGTAGTAATAACAGACTGGGAAAAATAGAGGAAGAGCAAGCACTGGCTTCTGGTAGCTTTGCTGAGGATAAGTGGTGCAGGAATCAAGGTGTTGTTTTCAAGGGAAGGAAGAGAAATGCACAGCTCCTGTCCTACCCTATCTGGTCAGACATTATGTGCAACTGGGAGGCTGTGGTAAGGTGCAACCTAAAATCCTGCCTCTTGCAGCTTTTACCTGTTATGAAGGGCCCAATCCAGTGGCTCATCGGGCATCCGAGAGAGAAGCAGAATGATTGCCTGAACTGCTTTCCTCAGAGGTAGCTCCTGCCCCTACCTGGCAAGTACTATAATGTTGTTTCCAAGAGATTTGACTCCTGTGGTCCTCTTCCTCTGATCCCATGCCAGTTTGGATGGCTGCTGCTCTTGCTGGAGTATCAAAACTTAACCAGTCCCTCCCCCTTTATGAGTCTCAAGCGAAATACTAAAATACCTTTCAGTGGCTTATAAATGATGTGGCATGTCTCCCACAGATAGGAAGAGCAGTACAATCCAAACTTCATAACCGGGGCTAAAAGCTGCACTGCTGCAGAAGAAACTCAGAAGTACAGGGTACAAATGCCCCTGTGATTTTAGCAGCAGCTCCCCTTAGGTCCAAGAAATATTCTTAGTACTGCTGGAACACTGCCCTCGGATCAGCGACAGCTCCCACATCCGACCTGCTGGGTCGCACCTGAACTTCAGGTCCTCCAAGAGATGTGGGGAGGTGGTGCTGAGACTGGGGCGGGCAGGGGCAGGCTCTGTGCCCTTCTTCCACCTCCGGGCACAGGACTGGAGCTGCCCGTTTCAAGTCAAGTTAGAAACTTGAGCTAAAGACCCATGCTAACTCTGCGCAGCGGTGTGTTCTCTTTCCCAGAGGCACAGTGTGAAGGCACACGAAGTGTCCGTGTCAAAAGGCAGCAGTGGGGCCAGCATTGCTCAGACTGCGAGCTCTGTGCGAGGAACCGTATTCACCCTCCGGACTTAAGCTTGTCCCAGGAGCAGGTCGCTGTGCCCGCAGAGCCTGGGGCTAGCGGAGATGCTCTCTTCAGCACAGGTATCTGCAACTCGGACTGTTTGACTGACCAGCGGTAATTGAAAGCTGCCTGTATGCGGTCATGTAATGACAGCCTGTGTTGCAACACAGGCGCGTAAGGTTGATGAGGGAAGGTCAAGTGGGCAAACTTAAGCTAACGTTTCCTAGCTGTGGAATGCCTTGCCTTTGCAGCCGCTAAGCTCTCCTTTTACGGTAGCTCTTTCCGCGGTATCTGCTCTGCGTATTTACCACCGAGACTTTACAGTTTGTGTTCAGATTTCATGCCTGCTCGTTAGGCACGTTCAACTTGTATGTAAGCGAGCTCAGCTGTCTTGTATCAGAAGCAGCGCTCCTCGGCTGAAGGGAACCCAGGTTAACCCGACACCTCCTAAGCAGCCGAGTGCCCAAGTGAATCCATCCACCTGACTTTGGGAGGTGCCGTATCCCCCGCGCTGCCCGGGAGGTCCCAGCAGCGGGCTGGCACCAGTCGGATCTTGCCGTCTTGGGTTCCCTTTTGCCCCCTCTCGGCATCTTTTCTTCCTTCTTCTTCCTCCTCGCACCTGAGCAGTGCTCTCGCCGCAGCGGAGCCGAGCTGGGGCGGGGGGTGCGCGGAGAAAGAGTCGCCCCGGTCAGGCCGGGTGTCCCTTACGGGGAAAGGCTGAGGGAGCTGGGGCTCTTTAGCTTGGAGGAGACTGAGGGTGACCTAGTTAACGTTTATAAATACGTAAAGGGCGAGTGTCGGGAGGATGCAGCCAGGCTCTTCTCGATGGCACCCAACGATAGGACAAGGGGTAACGGGTGTAAACTAGAACACAGGAGGTTCCATTTGAATATTAGGAAGAACTTCTTTCCAGTGAGTGTGACAGAGCCTGGCACAGGCTGCCCAGGGGGGCTGTGGAGTCTCCTCTGGAGACGCCTCAAACCCACCTGGACGAGTGGGACTTGGTGTAGGTGATCCTGCTGCGGCAATGGGGCGATTGCGCTAGATGATCTTTGGAGGTCCCTTCCAATCCCCAACATTCTGTGATTCCCGCACCCGCCTGACAGGGACCCCCGGTGCCTCCCCGCAGCCGGCGGCTCAGCTCGGCTCGGCTCAGAGGAGGAAGGCGGCAGCGATCCCCGCCAGTGCCCGGGAGAAGCCCGGCAGAGGAGGGCTCGGCCATGCCCTTCGCCAAGCGGACCGTGGAGCCGCAGCGGCTGTGCCGGCGGCAGCCCGCAGCCTCTGTGCTGGAGGAGAGCTGGGCAGCGGAGCCGCCGCCGCTGGACCCGCCGCCCGAGGAGCCGGGGGCGGCGGGGGAGGGCTCGGAGGCGGCCGGCGGCGGCGGGG
>WEIS01080738.1:14935-50393 GCA_013389965.1 Todus mexicanus
ACAGAGCCTGGCACAGGCTGCCCAGGGGGGCTGTGGAGTCTCCTCTGGAGACGCCTCAAACCCACCTGGACGAGTGGGACTTGGTGTAGGTGATCCTGCTGCGGCAATGGGGCGATTGCGCTAGATGATCTTTGGAGGTCCCTTCCAATCCCCAACATTCTGTGATTCCCGCACCCGCCTGACAGGGACCCCCGGTGCCTCCCCGCAGCCGGCGGCTCAGCTCGGCTCGGCTCAGCTCAGCTCCGCTGTGCTCCGCGGTCCTTGCAGCGCCTCCCCGCGGCCGCGGCCTCTCGGCGCCGCCCCGGTGCCTGGCCCCCGCCTCTCCCCCCACCTCTCTCCCCATCTCGCTCCTCCTTGCGGCCGCGGGATTCCTCTCTCCGGCTTTGCGAGCCCCCCCCTTCCTTCACACCCGCCGCCGGAGCGGGACGGCGAGCGGCGGGGCGAGCGGGCAGGCGAGGCCAGGCGAGGCGGCTGCGCCCCGTCTCCCCGCGGCGGCAGCAGCAGCAGCNCTCGGTCAGCAACGTGGCCCTGTCGCGGATCCTCCGGCAGCTCTCCGACGTGGCCCGGCACGCCTGCACCCTCTTCCAGGAGGTCGAGGCTGACATCCAGGGTACCCACCGCCGCGTCCGGGCTCTGCACGGCCGCATCGCCGGGCTCCAGGGAGCTGTGCGCGGCCTCGACCCCAAGCAGGAGGCAGTGCGTAAGTACCGCGGCGTGAGGCGCACCGCGGCGCTGAAAGCATCAGCGGCCCGGGGGCACCCGGCGGCGGGGGAAGACACCACCCACCCTCTCCCCGAGAACCCGCCGTGCAAAAGTTTGGGCAGGAGCCGGTGCGAAGGGAGCCCCGGCGGCAGGGTGGGAAGGAAGGGGCCGTGCCGGGTCGGGTCGGGTCGGTGGGCGCCGCTGGGCGCCGCGGCGATGCCGGCGGGAGGGATGATGTCAGTGGTTTGTGCCTTACATAAGGAGCTGGCTGGCGGGGCTCTCGGGGCGCATCTTCTGCAGCCAAGGGTTTGGCCGGAGATGGGGCTGAGCTCTGTCTGCGGGGCACCGGGTGGGTGGTGGGGAAGGAGATGGGGGTAGGGACCATCCCCTGTCCTCCGGCATCCCTGAGTTTTCTCCCTTTGCCGGTGGTCCCCCTTTCCGGACAGATTTGTCTTCGCTTTAGAAGTGTCTCTGACTTGCCGATCGAAATTTTAAGCTCTTAAGTAGAAATAATAATGCCGCTTCGGTCGTTAGCCAACTTTGGTGGCCATAAAACAAGGAAGTTTGGTTAATGACTTCTTGCTGTTTAAAGAGTGGCCCTGAAAAGCCGGGTTAGGGAGGGAGAGGGGAGGGCGGAATAAGATCAAGGCAATATGCGACTTGTGTTCTGAGCAGTAGGTGCTCGAGTCCTGCTTCTTCGCCGCCCAAACTGTAAAAGCGGTGACAGGCTCCGTGGCCCGAAGAGCTGCCGATTTCTGCTGAATATGGCTCGTGTTCACAGCAGTGGCATCATTTGGTATTCTCACTGGGGCAAATGCTTCTCAAGCGCTTGTGAATGTGTATCTTTTTGATAGGTAGGATCGTGGATTGGAAGACTGGAATAGCAGAGAGAGATTGGTGTCGATCCTGTCCTCTTGAATAAGTGGTTTAGGAAAAGCAATAGCTTCAAAGGGGAATTTGCCTTAGTTTTTGCCTTCTTCTGTTTCCCTCTAAATCCCAAGTACCTCCAGTCCGTACAGTGAAGTGAATTTACACCAGAGTAAATGAAAGCATGCCCTCTTGTAGGTGTTTTTAAGGAACATACCATTTAGAAGATTGTGCTCTGGGTTTCCTCCCCTTTGGAGCAGTGTGGAATATGAGTAACTCTTCAAGGATCACAGCAAAGCTGTACTGATTAACAGAATCAAGCCTTAAGTATTCAGCAGTATTTAAACTACATCCTTGGCAGCTGCAGAGTGACTTTGCTGGTGATATATTAATACACATCAATTGTAGATCAGACCGAGGAGGCTCTCTGTGGTTTCAGGACCAGTGTGTAATAAGAGCAGAGTGCTGGGGCTGTGATTGGAAACTGCGGTGAGAAGGAGGCTTGGCCGATGTAGTGAGGGAACTGTCTGAGGAAATGAAACTCCTTGTATCACATTCTCATCTGCAAGTCTTTTGAGCTGAGTAACTGTGGGTATATACTAATGTAAGTGAGAGCAGAGCTTAGCCTTCCTAATCCGCACGGCTTTTTTTCTTTCTGGATTGTGCAAGTGCAGCTTGTTTTCCAATCACAGTGCAAAACCTTGATGTTACAGCACAGTTATGTCATGCGCTTAATTAGAGAGTCTGGCTTTGCCCCTGTGATGATAAATGCAGAATCCGCTTCTTTGGTGTTCCTCTGTTTCCTTTTAAATCCTACTCTCTTTGGGAGGAGTGAGAATTTTGGTCATGATCGTTCCTGTATCCACCTGCTGTTCCTCTTCCCCGCTGTATAGAGGACAATGTACAGCGCAGTGCCACTGATAGGGCTGCAGATGTCCCTCGGTCTGGCTAGCCAGGGGCTCCTCCACAATGCCAGGCTTTGCCACTACCCATCCTCCAGTAGGTGTGTGCCTTGCCTCCAGCTATACAGCTGCTTGTAGGCACATCGCCATTCCTCACCGTTTCTTTCCATGCAGCACTGTGCCACATGTGTGTGAAAGATGAAAGTCTCCACACCAGCCCAACGTGTGTGAGCAGTCAACTTCTGTGCGTCCCCTGGCTGCTTTTATTCCCCATCCAGTGCTGGACCAGCACAGCTGCATTTGCACAGTGCTACATCTGAACATCTCAACTGGGACTGGGAGCTGAACTGCACCGTTCTGCTCATCTTCTCCTCACATCCCCTAAATCCATACACATCCACAGCAACACCTCCCTTTGGCTGACTGCTCGGTGTTCCCAAGGGTCAGATAAAACTGCGTGGCAGGAAACTGCCCATCCTCACTGTAGTATGTAATGATAGGGTGGTTTCTCCTTTCTGGGCTGACAGCTCCTCCTTCATTATTACTTTCAACAAGACTATGTTAATGTTTGTTTTAAGCATGAAATGCCTACACAATTCACTCCTGACAGTATTAACATTCAACTCATTGCACCCAGTTGTGTTTTCTAAACCAACAGAGCAATCACAGGTGATCAGAGGTCTGCCCGGGTCCTTACCAGCATCACATTAAGGCACGCTGACTTCTACCACTAGCAGCAAACATAGGAATGATGAAGTGGCATCTGGGCTGTCTTTGGCTGTCCAGCTCAAATGACACATCTAAGACGAATTCAGAACTGGCTGGAGGTCTGGACTTGCACCGGAAGGAACAAGTTGGTGACAAACATGCAGCCACTGCACCTATGTCATGACTGTAATGGCTGCATTTAACTTGTGTACCAGGAGTCTGGAGGTGCTGGCCTGCTTGGTCCGTTGACCAAGGCTCCATGTACTGTTATATTAGCACCATGACAGTGCAGCCCAAACACAGGTTTCTTAAGTACTCAGTTCAAAACTACTAGGCTATCTTGCCACAGTGAGACGTTCTTGTTCTAACACCAAGTGCAACATAGTGATTTGAGAATAATGCTACCAGACATGCCCTAGATACTGATCTGTGACTTTGGAAGGCCATTTCTCTCTGTCTTATAAGTCGTGTGGATTCCAAGATTCCCTAGTAAAGGCACAGGCTGGATGAAGAAAGGAAATGATGGGCTAATGCCATCTTGGGAGCTGCTGGAGCCAGTGGTTATAGAGGGGCTTCACTACCCCTGTCCCTTGCCCAGAATGCTGTTCCTCCGCAATTGCAGAGGTGATACCAAGAAGAAGGGGAGAGGGAAAGGAGCTGTCTTGAAAATAGCATATCATATGATTTCACATAATAATGGCTTATTTTACACTGAAAATTATGTATTGCTGTATTCAAGTAAAACGTCTATGTTGGGTTCCGGGAATATTCACATAAAATTGAAATTAATTAAAAATAGTGTTTTTCCAGTAATGTGTATCCCTACCAGTGTCATTTTCAGCAGACCTTAACATTATCACCTCTGTTGCTATTGAAGTGGCAAACATTTGCAAGACTGGGTATGCTTTGCTTTCAAGTAAGAACTTAAACTCCTCTGCAGAGCTACTAGTGAAGGTATTTACCTATGTGTTGCTTTTTTGGTTTTGCCACTGTTTAAAAAATGTGATTGGAAAATCTTGTTAGACTTAATAAAGGACTGATTCTGGGTAGTTGCAAGCAGGTCATCTTCAAAAACTCAAGGTCCCTCGCCTCTGCCTTCCCAGATGCTGTTTCTCCTTTCATCTTTCTTATAAGCCTCTGGCCAGCTAGCATCTTGCAAATATGATTCCTTTCCCACCCACTGACTGGAAGAGAAACAAGGGTGAGAAATGTTTTCCTGCTCAGCTCCTGAACTAACTACTTTGCCCTTCTGCCACTCGAAGTACTTTACTGCTTTTCATCATGAGCAGCTCCAGGGTCTGCTTCTAAAGCAGAACCATGTGGGAATGACATGATTGTTGTCAGTCTGGCTGCTGCTCAGAGTTTTCTTATTACCAGCAAGAGAACTGAGCAGTGCAGTACTGCCCCATTTTGTTATTAGGTGCTTGATTATCTTGGTAATACAGAAAAATGTAGAACTGTTGGATTTGTGTGTAGACCTGGGACGCGGTGCCTCCATTATTATCTGGAAAGATGATTTCTCAGTCCTGGGGACTACAGATCTGGCAGTCTAAGTGGAATATTGTAGTTTTCAGAAACTGATGATGTAAGCCATCTTGCTTTCTGAATAATCTGCAATGACCGGGCAGCAGCTTTTGAAAGCCCTACTTAACAAGATCCTCTTTGCACCCTGGCATCCCAGAGAATTCCACACATTCCAGGATTTTTTTTTTTCTGAAAGCATCAATGTGTTACCGGCAGCCAATCTTTCTAAAAGCTCTATCGTTTCCAGCAGTTGCTGCTGTATCTTCTGTGCTCCACTTTTCCCTTCCTGATTTTCGTGCGTGCTTGCAGTTAGTCATACAGCTACTTAGAAGTGTGGGGATCTCCTGTGTTATTCTGGTCTTCAGAGGCCCCCAGATCTCTGCAGTGAGCTCCCCTACAGGTTTTTCTTCTTTCCTGAAGTGTCACTGTTGAGATAAAAAAGACATCTGTGAACTGATTTTTTTATTATTTTAGGCTCTGCATTTTATTTATTCTGTTTGATTGAAGCTGGTTGCTGAGAACAGCCTGGCTAGTTTCACTTTTGCTTTTAGTCTCTTCCATTGTGCTTTTTAGGTGGTTTTGTTTTGGTTGTGTTTGGTTTGGGGTTGGTTTGGTTTGGTTTTTATGCACTGACATAATACTCTTCTGTTTGGGTTTTGAGCACTGCAGGTAAATGTTTAATCAATTGTAAGTTTTTTATGTGCCTTCTGCCACAATCCTACCATTTTCACAAAACATATGTTGTGCCCAAAGCTCATCAGATAACATCTCTTCTTGCTTGACTTAAAGTGGTGAAGTCTCAATTGCTGCTGAAATGGAATCTAGAAACTTTAATGCTTCCATCTCAGGATACAATTGCATTGTAAGGCTGTCCCGGACTGCCTCTTAGTGAGCATCCTTGCACAGATCTTCAGGCAGGTACTTAAAACCTTAAGAGTAGGTGCCGCCTTGGAAGGAAAAAAAGGCAAGTGCAAGTTTGATAGAGAAGTGTTGCATTTTGTCTCAGCTTCACAAAATCTTAGAGAATTTAAAATGCAATTCTTGTTGTATGGATTTTCTGTTTTGCTGAGGCACATCTGTAGACCTCCATGGGTTGGATACAGTTACATAAAAATATCTCAAATACTGCTGGAGACAAATCTGAACAGAATTCTGGCTTCCCTTAAGCCTGTATTATAGTGCTTTATAGTTTATAAGTGCATCTAAGGGTTAGAGTAGTTAAATTTTTAGAGGTAAACACTAATGTAGCCTGGGGGACATGAGGCACAAGGATGTATTCAGAGCTCCCTTTGTACATTGAAATCATACTAATTGGCAAATCCTTGTTGGGTGCAGAATAAAACCTCCAAAGTAGAGTGGTATGCTGGATGTAATAATCTATCACCTTCAGCTTTGTGTCTTGCACCTGCCTAAAGGGAATGACACATCTTCTTCACTTGTCCTTTTGGAAAAGGAGAAAGGCTTTTGGTCTTACTTGCCAGGTGTGGTTTTTTAGTGTTGCATTGATTGCTGCGTACTTGTTTGTGTTAGGGAACTCGCCTCTCTGGTGCACTTGACAGTAGTTTGCCCGTGAATGCAAATGACCCAGGTTGTAGGTGTGGGAAAGTTGGAGAGTTTTCTCAGCAGTTGGCTTCTTGTAAATGCAGAGGGCTGATAGCAGGTTAGTAGAGTCGAAAGGACCAGCAGACCAAAGCATTGGCTCTCCTGCTTACCTTTACCGCTGTCAGAACAACAAAGGAACAGAGGAAGAAAAATCTGCTCATTTAGGGATCCCATCCTCACCTTAACATTAGCTGGAGCACTGTTAGCTAGAGTACTGTCATCTAGGGGAACGGTTCCTTATCTTTGTTTACTGAGTAGCAATAGAAGACCTTTTACACAAGAACACAACCATTCAGAGGCTAAGCTTAGGAGATATTTTTTCTTATCCACTTAGTATGTGATAGAAAGTAATGGGACGGAATTTGTCAGGTGGCTTTGGCAGGGATGTAATGCTTTGGAAGTTGTCACCTTCATTCATCATGGCCTGAGAAAAACAGACTCTGACCTCTTTGCAGATAAAAGCAGAGTGTAAAATCCTTTGCTGTATTGAGGTTAGTGAGAATCTACATGGAAAGGCTCTGAGAGCCCAGTGCTCAGGTAGACTCACTAACCTTTATCTGGCCTAGCCTGGTTAACAGATGAATAGCAAACAGCTGTGCTTTGCCTCTGAGCTCATTCCCTGTTATAAATATGTAAATCTGCAGAAATTTTGCTAACTCTCATTTACTTGGTTTTCCATCATTGTAGCATAGAAGGCCTTTGCCCATTCTGTAGTTCCTTGCATTTCATCCCACAACTAGTACTTAAACTGATGTAACAGGTTTGAACTGTTTGGGGATTTTGTTGCTAGATGGAGAGCCTGCTGATCAAAAGGCCTGATACTCCAAAATATTTAGATTCCTACCTCACTGCAGCTATATAGCTGTGTAATCTCCTAATCATTAGTGGAACTTCATACTCAAGAATCAAGCGAGGGTTTTTGGTGCATTGATTAGAAATCCTGGTGGAAATAGCTTAGCTGCTGTAAGACCAATGACGTCTCCTTTATATAGGAGTAAATCTGCAGAGAAAATAGAATCAGGCCCACAGGCAGTTTATACTTACTGTGGATCTGATGGCTTAGCAGAAATGCTTCTCACAGCCCCTTTGAAACTCCATGCTTCTGTTTAAGAAACATTATAATTTAATTTATGTATTCATATAGAAACATAAGATGAGTGTTCTAGTGAAACCAGTGGAGTCATTCCTACTTTTGGTTAGTTCCTCTGCTGATACAGGAGAGATCTGGAGATTAAGAACTAAGCGGGCTCTGATAACTTACTGAGGGCATAGCGAGGTCATTCACCTGTTGATTCCCATGCAAAAAAGATGGTTGTTTCCCTTTATGAAAGATGAAGGGCCTGGAGCGTTTCCAGAAAACTCTCACATAGTTCTCAAATGTCCTTGGATTGAGAGAAGGACTTGCAGGAAGCAATTATAAATATCCAGTGTAATGGTGCCACTCAACTGCCATTCTGGAACAGCAGAATCAGGTTTTTGTTGGAATTTCTTACATAGGTTTATCTGTTCTGCAGCTTCAGTTTCAAGGATCAGATTATGGCTGGTCTGGCATAGATATGCAATAGTGGGGAGAAAAGAGGGGAAGCCGGCTTTTACTGCTCGCTGGCATGAGCCGCTCCCAACCTCTCCTTCTCCATTCTGGCAAAGGCAGGCTTCTTAAGTGTGGCTGTTTAAAGGCAGCACCTTGCTCTTCCTCTCTCCAAACTGAACAGCCAAAGAGATCCAGTGCAGGGGAGCACTGGCTGTTTTAAAAAGCCCCTAATCTGACATGTTTCCTTCACATGTTCCTAGACATGTTGTACCCAAATCAAGCAGAGATCCTTGGGGAACTCTTAAAAGCAATGTTACGATGCTCAAAGGGGGGTCGAGGCGGGGTGGGGGAAAGACCATCTAATGTGAATAATACACATACACATTTTAAAAGCATCATTGCAGGGTTGCGTGGTCTTCTGAATCAGGGAGCTGGGATTTTCAAAAGCTCCTCTTCCCAATCACTCGGCATCTCCGTGTAATCGGAGACTGACATCAGACTCTCCACTAGAACTACTTGAGCTATTAGGCTATGAAGAGCAGAAACTCTCTGTGTTACCCAGTGTGTATGCGGAGGGAAGGTTTTTTTACTTCCTTTGATGTATTAGCATCAAGAGAGGGAGTCTTCGCTTCATTCCTAATTGCTTCTCGTCTTTGAATTTATATACCAATATGTAAGTAACTGCAAAGGGAGATAGCAGAATTTATAAAAAGTTCAAAAAGGCAGGGCTTAGAGCATGATTAAAATAAAAGATAGCGTACAGTGTGTGCTGTTTTTAGCTGAAATATCTCCCTAGAATACTTTCCATTTACATTCTCATTATATCTAACTGCTTCTAATGCACTGCTTAGTTTAACAACTGGCATGTTTTTAGGGTAGATTTTATAGCAGATATACACCCACTGTGTTCTTAACTCAAGACTTTAAATTGCAGTATCTGTATTGGACAATCTTTTCTTATACCTTCCTGGCTGAAGGCACGAAGAAAGCAATAGTGATGGGAACCTAATTAAGCCTGTGGTTTAATTACACCAGGAGCTGGGTGCTTGAAATGCTGCTGGATTCAATGAGTGCTGTGTGGCACTGCCATGTTAAGTCCCAGCAGAGAATGACATGTTTTTTTTTAATAGGATCACTGTAATTCTTACAAAGCCACCGTGGTTTTCTCTTTCTTTTCAGCTGCCAGGGCAGTTGGACTTTGAACTATAGCCGCTCAGACCGAGTCCCTGAGAAAGTTTGGAGGAGCTGTCTTGCTAGTGTGTGCATGTGATTAAGGAGAATGAGCATCGGGCAGTGTGTTTGTGCTATAAATATGCATAGCTTGTTCAGGCCTGCGCAGCTTTTCCCCTGCCTTCTCAAAGTTTTTTTGTGAGCTTGACAACATTTGAAAAGACCTTTAAGTTGGCCTGGACAGAGAGTAGGTTGAGGCGAAAAGGCGCTGATCCTTCTCCTTGAAGATGTGCGTATCATTGGCAGAAGAATTAGGAGAATTTAGGAGTGAAATGCATGGGGTGCGTTGAAAAATTCCTGTGTTCATGGGCTTCGGATTGCTCTAAAAGCAAAACTGGGCTTTCTGTGCATGCTCAACTTTACCTGTTTTTTGGTTTGATTTTATCTTTTCCTTTCAGAAGAGGGATATTACCAAGCATTGTTCTTTTCCAATGGTTTGTGACTGCTCATGATTGCAGAAATCAGATCTTACCAGTCATGAAGCTTAGAACAAGCAGCAATAACTCGCTGTGATACAGTCAGCAAACTTTTTGTCAGATGGTATATATGTTTCACTGAATCCAGTATTTAGTGAGATTTGATAAGGAGTGATTTTGTTTTATGTGAAATGAGAGATTAATTATGATTAAATACTTATCAAGCAAATTAGAGAGAGTCCAAAGAGCAGGTACTACCCAACTCCACTTTGTTCCTGTGAGGTTTGTTTACTTACTTGCAGGAAAAAGAGGGAAAATTCTTGGCATGGACATGGTCTTCTCTTTGATGACGCAGCTTTTGATGAAGTGTTGTGTACAGGAGAATAGTCAAGAGATGTGTATTTATTTCTCAAAAAGAAAAGCATATATCATGGGCTGACCACTGACTTTCACATGCCCAGCTCTTACCCTGGAGGATACCTCTGTATAGTCCAAGTTTTGAATGCAAGCATCTTCTCTCTTTTTTTTTTTTTAAAAAAAAAAATTTTTTTTAACTGCTTATTTTCTGGTTGGATTAATTTCTCATACTTATCCAAAAGCTCTTTTGGCTGCACAGCACAGCTTCTGCTGCTTTGGGCTGTGCTAAACACAGCTCTCCTGGCCTTCCTATACCCCAGCAGTTAACATCATCACAGGGGCTGCTGAAGACATCGCACCTCCCCTCCTGTACTAACTGTGTTCCCCTGTAACAAGTGTTGCTGTGGGAACCTGAAGTCTTGGTCTCTGCAGCAAATTGCCTGAAGTCTTGTACACAGCTACCATGCCAAAGTTAAATTTTCCCTGTAGGATGGATTATTCTAATAACACCATTTTTAGTGTGGTTGCTTATTGAAGCAAGTGTTAAGGAGTAGCAGACTCTGTGCATGAGTAGCAGGGGAGGGGATGATCATGCCTGTGTATCTTGCACCAGCCATTGAGAAATTTTATATCTGTTACTCAGCTACAATTTGAACTACATTGCCACGCTGTAGAAATCATAAAAGAGGCTACCAGGTAAGGGAGAGAATGGACTATTCCTGCTGCATTTGAAGGAAAGGCTTGTTCTTTATTAGACGCTAGAAAGTCCACTGGGGAAAGAATCCCATATGAATATTCCAACCCAGTAAAAAAGTGCTTCAGTTGGAGCTCAAATTTTCTTCAATGTGAAAGTCAGTCCTTTGCATGACATAAAAGCTGGAGAAAACCAGGCTTCATTAGTTCCGCTGCTTGCAAAACTGCTTGTTCGTATTCCTCTTTCCCCTCTAGAATTACTGATCATTTCTTTTCAAAATTTTTTTTTAACTTATGTCTTGAATGATTTTCTTTTTGGGCCATCCTATCCTTTTCTCCTCTCTTCATGATGGTTTCTCAGGGGATGCCACTATGCTTTTACCTGTCTTAATGGCAAAGGCAAACCCCCCTCATTGTGTGAATGAACAATATTAATTTTTATGACTGTGTTTTGTTCTTCATTGATTATCTGTAATGTGATGCTGTCGTGTTCAGTTAATAAACTACCAATAACCTGCTAAGATTTAATTACTCCCTCCTCCAAATATAACCTGCATTTAATATATGTTGTAAATACATTCAGTGTGTCTGACACATTAAAATCACTGGTTTTGGTTGTTCCTTTACCTTCAAATTACACTTTAACTGAAGTATATTTTGTGACAATCATCTTGTCATTACTCTGCTAATAGCCCAAAATAAATATCTCTATTTCACAACTTCAGTATTATTTTTTGTCCTCTGTTACAACTGCCACAGGCTTGATTCAGACTTTTTGCCCAGACAGAAGTTGGATAAAGTGCGTTCTGGACAAAATTCTCCCAGTGGAGACTGGGGAGCTCACCTGAAGTTTTCCTGTTAATTCTCTATTGCTGTTACCTGGTATGAATCAGTGCTTGGAGCCCATGAGTTGTCCCTTTGCAAATCAATGCTAGTCCGCACACAGATGTCTCCAGCTTCATTCTTGCTTGCTCCTGCACCAGCTGACATGCCCAGGACAGGACTTTGAGACTGGGCCACTGCCTGGGACATGAGGCTACCCAGGCAGCAATATATCTGCTCTCACCCAACCGTGCAACCCATCCCTGCATGGCAAGGCAGCAGGGCTGAGGTGAGATAGCTGTGTTGTACGGATGCGCAGTTGCCAGCCATGTGCACCATGCACTGCAGTGCTCTGGACCAGATCTGTCTGAAGGAAGCTAGCTGGTGTGCTTAGGAGGTGAGCTAGGATGGCATCCTTGACCATGGTTTGACTGCAGACAAGGTTCACTGCCCGTTGTCTGACAGAGGAGCAGCAGAGAGGCTGAAGCAGGCTGGACCTGTACTTCAAGTTCCCCTTCATACTTGGCTACCTCTTTAAAGTACGCCTCAGGATGTTTACCCTGCTTGCACTGTCAACTTTTTTGGGGACTCCTGTGGGAGAAGGGAGGGGAGACCACATTGCCCTCTACAACTGCCTTAAGGGATGTTGTAGCCAGGTGGGGGCTGGTCTCTTCTTTCAGGCCACCAATGACACAACAAGAGGACATAGTCTTAAGCTGCATCAGGAAAGGTTTAGGCTAGATGTTAGGAAGAACTTTTTTACAGAGGGAGTGATTCCCTGTTGGAATAGGCTGCCCAGGGAGGTGGTGGAGTCACCATCATTAGAGGTTTTCAAGAAGAGGTTGGATGATGTACTCAGGGACAAGATTTAGATTGAGATGTATTGGATAATAAGTTGGTGATAGTCTAGGTAGTAGGTTACAGGTTGTACCTGATGATCTCTATGGTCTTTTCCAACCCTGTTAATTCTGTGATTCTATGAATACAGGCAAAATTTACAGGGCAATTCTAGATCACATCTGATGATAAAATCATCTGCCTACAGATATGGTATGGAAATGAGCACCCCTATTTGAGAAGTGCTGGTTCTGTAAATTTGGCTGCTGTAATGTGGCTATTATTTCTGAAATTGTTCAAGTGGAACTTAACACACATTATTAATGTAGATTAGAAGTATTTTTCATTTATCTGCTTGTTTGTAAGTGCTGTACTGAAGAACTCAGCAGAAGGGCAGTTTGTTAAGGGAAATGAGAGGGAGCTGCAAAATAGCATAACTCAGGGTGATTATTTATTTCCTTTCTGGATTTTTGTTTCATATTTGGCTGTCGATCCCACCTGATAAGCAGGATCTTGGACTGTGAGACTAAAAGGTTCTTTTACCATAAAATAAATGCATGTGCTCAGCTTTGTGCTGATCTTTATAAACAATAGTTGACATAGAAAACACTTGGATAGCATCTTCTTCCTCAAAATTCTGCGTGTCACTAGAAGAACACCTTTTTATGTATCTATATACATAAACACATAGCTAGTTAAAGGAGGAAGACCAGTGGAAAGATTGGACACTATGATATTGGTCACTGAGGTTGGAAAAGCTTAGGAAAGGGGTGAAGAATTTTGCAGCCACATTAACAGCAACCTGGTCATACAAGAGAGGAAATATTCAGTACTACAGCTCTCATTACAAAGGTAAAAACTGAAGGTAATTTATGTCTCTTATCCCTTGTTTTGACTTTGTCTTCATCAAAAAGCATCTTGTGATCGAGTTCACTTCATTCCCATCCTCTCCCTCTTAGAGTGAAAGATTAATTTGGACTTGAGAGGTTGTGATGGTATTGATGGAAACTCTTCTGCTGGAATGTAATGGGTGATCCTGCCCCAGAAGTGAGGCACATCTTGCTTGAGGATGTGGGGAATTATGGTGTTTGTTGTATTTGTAAGAGTAAAGCCCTCAATTTTGAATGAATTGCCCCTGCTATATAACAGCAAAGCTTGAAAAATAAAATAAAAATGTAGAAAACCTCAGCCGAGTTCATGAAATTAGTTCTTCCAAGGGAACAGATGGGTAAGTGAAAGGTAAAGTGACGCAAGTCTACATTGTAGTTTGCAGGTTCACTGAAGGAACGTGTTGTACTTACATTTATTATGGCAAAGAGATGTCTCCCCTGCCTTCATTCTCTTTTAAGGCAGTCCAACCTTGGGCTTGTTAAATATGTCTCTACAGAAGTTGGCACATACTCACCTTGTTTGCTGCAGTCTGCTCTTCTGTAGCTTCTTGATTCTAGTGGTGTGAGCCAGATGGACAGAGCCCTCAAGCTAAATGCTGGATAGCATAATTGAGTGCTCTAGGATTGAAGGCTGGAGCTGATGAGTCAAACTCTGGCCAACACTTCCATATTTCTTTATCCAAGATAACTCTGCTGTGTCAAAGTAGTTATTTTTCTTTTTTTTTCCCTTTCCATTTGTATTCATTTGGTATGAGGATGTAAAATTACATATCAATAGTATTTTCATCTGCATAATACAGAACTCTCTACTACTTTGTGTCCTGACAGGACCACAGGAACATTTTACAAACTTGCAGGGCTTGAGGAAGCCCACCTGAGTTTTTCTTTCAAATCTGTACAGCCTTTTTTGTGTTCTGTTTGGGAGTTGTGGTGGTCAGTTGTGAGTGTCACATGAACCCCCACTCCCTGGAAGCCCCATGACAGCGCAGACCTGGCCAAGTGCATTGTGGACACCAGAATGTGGCTCTGCAGCAATCATTGTGAGTTTGGAATCTGAAAAGCCTGGGTTCATACTGACCAGGAAACCCTGTCAGAGGTTTGCGTGCCATCCTGCAGCCTTTTTCCTTCCTGTTTCTGAATGCCATTTATAGTAAGTGAATTGTGTGTCCCACCTTCCCTTCTTCTCCGCTTCCTTGACATGCCTAGTCTGTAAAAAAAGGCTGAGGGGAGACCTTATCGCATTCTACAACTACCTGAAAGGAGGTTGTAGAGAGGGAAACACTTGTTTCTTCCACAATTGACTAGTGATAGAACAAGGGGGAAGTTTAGACTGGACATTAGGAAATTTTTTTTCACTGAAAGGATTGTCAGGCATTGGAACAGGCTGCCCAGGGAAGTGGTTGAGTCACCATCCCTGGATGTGTTTAAAAGCTGTATAGATACGGTGCTTGGGGACATGACTTAGTGGTGGACTTGGTAGAACAGGGTAAATGGTTGGACTTGATGATCAAAAAGGTCTCTTCCAACCTAAATGATTCTGTGATTCTATGCCGCTTATCAGCTTTGGGGATGTGGAGTGGCTGAATTTCTCCTCTTCTCCCTCTTTACAACCTGCTTTCCAAGGCAACCTGTTCCCGTGCACCATGTTGGTGGGCAGCTCATGCTGCCCGCCCTGGGTGCTGTGCAGCCTTCAACAGGACAGTGTCGGTGTGTGGGAGAGGAGCTGGCAGCGGGAAGGGAGCAGGTGAAGAAGCAGTCTCTGTCATTCCTGAAAGACCACTCACTGAAGTGGTGTTTGTAGAAGCTGTACTACACAACATGGCTTGTTTAAAATAACTTGGATACCTCTGGCTTGTACATCCAGTGGGCCTGAATCTGAGAATTAGGCTCGTCCTGGACAAGCTGCATCAAAAGAGGGTTATTTTTCTGCAGGTCCCTAAGTACCCTCCTCGGCTTTGTTCTCCATTTCTGCTGAAGAAAGATTAAATTTAGGGTAGTCATTTTTCCATAATGTTGCAGTGGATGGCGTTGTGTATGCATAGTGGGGAAATGACCAAAAAAAGTAAAAAAAAAAAAAGAGAAAAAAGAAAGTACTTGTTATCCTTGGAGAAGCTGTGAGAAGAGCCACCTCAGGAGCGTATTCATGTGTGACTGCATGAGTCCCTTAACTTCTGTAAATGTCATGGTGCAAAGTGGATACCACCACAGGCTCTGTAGGCCTCTGTTCCTCAGCTTTGTGGCAGGGTCACAGCCCATCTCTTTCTCAGAGGTGATATCACACAAGCAATGAGGATGAACTGGGTTGTGTGGTGATAGGTACTGCACAGATACCCCAGGTACATAGACCTGGTTTGTAAATGACAAGCAATTTGTGAGGCTTGAGACCCTTCCACATCAAGAGTGCTTCTGTCATGGGTGGATGCTTCCAGGTGCTTTGTGGTTCTTCCAGATGAAGGCAGTACCCCCAGGTGGGATTCGCCAGCTTTTCTTCAGCAAGCATTATTTCTCGTTACAGAGAACTGTAGCTCTTGCCCTGTGAGGACTAACCTTAGGTTGTGCTAAGTTTGCTGTTGCCAATATTTCTTTTTGAGGCTTGGCTCATAGAGAAGATTGAGCTTTCTTACATTACAGACAACGTGTCCTGGTTAATTACAGTCATGTAAAGATGAGATTGTACCTTGGGACTTGGTTTAATTAAAAAACAGTGCTAGGAAGTTTAATAAATGTCTGATATGTTCTATCTGGCTGCTGAGTGCTAACGCTGCGGTTCTGTTCAGGTGCTCTCCCAACTTCAGTCAGAAAGGGCCACCTGAGCTTGACATCTGCACGAATGAAAGGGGAGGACAGATTGTCATTCTCCGTCCAGCCAGGCTAGTGTTTGGCAGCTCACTTTTCGCAGCTTGGGCTTGCATCTGGGCTTTGAGAAAAGGTTTGTGCGGGTGGTAGTGTCAGAGGAAATCTTGCAGTGAAGAATCTAAGGCTTTCCGTATGTAGTGGAAAAATCATGATCATGCATGTGAAATGTGGACTTACAAGAACTTCGTGTGGGTGGTCTTGTTTTGATTCTTTCTGCCCCCTTCCCTTTCCTTTCCCACTCACGTATGCTGAAATCTGTCATCTATTTAACTTGAGCTTTTCTAATAATCATAGATAATATACAACAAAAACAATAATAAAACGCCTGCGTATGAAGTCTCTCTGAACTGTAGAAACCACAAGATCTCCTAGACATGCTTTTTGTTAGTACTGGTTTGTGATAGAACTAGCGCTCCGTGATGCCCATCTGTTAGCAGCATGTTTAAATGTGATTAATGTTAAAGTTGCAAGAATTGCGATGGCTTTTGCTAGTCTACAACAGAATCTGTCACTGTTAATCTCTAGCAGTATTAAAAGCTTAATACAGTAAATCTAGTGTTATGGAAAGCTGTAGCTTTGCTTTTGTTACCATCACCTTAGTGCATTATTAAACTAATATTTCCTTTTCCTCTCTACTTCACATGCACAGTAGAGGCAGTGTAGATACCGTTCACCTGCAGAAGAATATTTAAGTGATCATACATGTATGTAATCTCTCAAGAAAGAGATGCTCCCGCATAAAAGGATTTTGGAGAACGTTAACATTCCTGAGGGGTTGTGGCCAGAGCAGGGTGTGTTAGGAGTCAGGCCTTCTCAAAATGCACCTAGAGGCTGGAGAAGTCACAAGCCGTGTCTTGATGTGGTAGTTCTTTGCTGTGCCTAGGTAGACGTTAGAAATCATTTTGGCTTACCCACTCATGACAGCAGACCTACCTCAGTAGAAGTGCAGGTGGTGTTTAACCAGGACTGCAGTGTCTTTAGAAGAGATCACAGGCAGGATAAGCAGTGTTATGGCACAAGCAGGGACTGCCTGCTGGAGCAGGCTGACACTAAGGGAAACAAATAGGAGAGGACCCAGGAAAGGAAAATTGCTTTTTTCATATAGTTGCTTGTGTTGGAAATGATCAAAGAAACCATAATGAGTCAGTATCTTTCTTTTTCTTTAAAGAAAATTTCCAAAGAATGACTCAATTAAATAGTAGTTTACTCAAGATCTGCAGGTGGCTTGTAAAGTGTAATTAGATCCCCCTTACCTTTTAAACCCAGATCTACAGCTTTGTTCACTTCAGCAGAGGTGGGGATCCCCATTCTTGGATTTACGGTGGGAGATTGGTAGGAGAGAGAGCTTACTATAAAACTTCTCATTTTGTGGAATGATTACAACGTACTTTTGTTTCCAGCAGGGACAGCAATAGTGCTTTGGTCCAGACATTTCAAAACCGCTTTTAATGCATGTTTGTAAGATCATCAGGCACTGTGGGACAAATTGAGACCTGCCTTTCACTGAAACACCCCTTGCTGCATCACACACAGCATCTTCACAGCAGCCAAGCAGCTTGTCCACATCCAGTCCTTGCAAAAAGTCAGATCAGATAGAAGAGTGCTGCCAAAGAGGCAGTTACAGAGTGTGTAGTCACAGAGATCAGACGGACTCTGTGGGATTTTCTAGTTCTCTTGTGTTCCCCTCTATAATCCAGTCTTTGAAGCATTTAAGAGCTCGAGGTGCCATGATTAAAAGCTTCAAGGACCATGCTTTTTCCTTTATCTTTTAAGAGGATAGGCACCAATTCCACTGCTCTGAGCCATTAGGAAGACTTGCAGAGAAGACAGACCCCACTTGTCTTTAGTAGGCTGTCAGTCAGATCGAGTGCAGTAAAGAGGCTTTCTCCCTTTTGTGGTAATGTGCACATTGTTGATAAAGCTGTTCGGTTTTGGTCTTTGAGGAGTACTGTGGCACCCTCTGCACCCCACAGGTCTCAGTGTTGCTCCTGCGCTGTCATCCAGTGGATTGGATAGAGACAGTATCCTTCATCCATCCTTGACAGGAAGGTCATGTACCGAAGGCTTCAAGTAGTGAGCTGAGGTGAGGGACACACAGCATGTTACCAGATTGGGACACTGTTCTGCTGTGCCCCCTCCCCTCAGCTCTCTGGCGGTCAGAGACTGTTAGCTCACAGTCTGCGAGCAATCCCAGGAGATTTGCAAAGCTCTGTGTGATGTAGTGTAAAGTCTTTTTACAGGAGTCTTCATGGATCAGCTCCATCCTGTACTGATATTGCTGGAGTATATCTGAAAAAGGGCATTTTCCCCTGATTTGGGAGAATCTTGGAGGTAAGGGAGTATGGGGAAGGAAGATTCAGCTTCGCCTTGAATGTCTTGCTGTTGCGTTGTTTTCAAGCTCACTTTTTAGCTGCTAAAATGTGTAGGAGAGAGGATTCAGTAAGCAACTGTGTCTATGCTTGTGTGTTTGTTGTCAATGAGTGCCTGCTCAGGCAAGGCAAACATGATTCAGCTACTAGTTAGTGCTGATGTACCAGAATTGGCAAGCACTGAGCACTCCTGCTACTGGATCTGCCCCAGTTGCTTGATGTTCAGCGATGAATAGGTGAACATTCACCAATGCTGTTGCACAAACAAATAGCTTAATAAAAAGCAGCTGATTGTGTCATTGTACACTGTAGAAACTCCAAAGCATTGCTGAGATTATTTAAAAACAGATGTTCTTATCTGGAAACTCTTAGAAATGTAGAACAGTAAGGGTTGTTGGTTGTTTTTTTTCCCCCAACAGGATAGACACAAAACAAGCTCTCTGCCTTGTCCTTAAGTGATTTCATGGTGAGGACTTTTATAAAAAAGTTTTTCTCTTGAAGCCTTAACCCAGGTCTGAGTTTGACAGCAACCTTAGCTTTGGGTTGTCTCAGTGATAATTGGAGCTGTGCTGGCATTCTCTAGTGAGAGAATGAATTTGTGGGGAGAAGTTTTTTTAAGGGGACACACTGGAAAGAAAATGCTCTGTGAGAGCTGGAATTATACAAACCATCTGTCTGGCCTCATATAAAATTATACTGGCCTTTTGTACCTCCATGTAAGTGGTATTTAACCCTTGCTATCATTACTGCATACTGCTGAGACAGATGAACTTCCTCAGCTGATGGCTGAGTGGGGCCGGAGAACAAAGCGTGGACTGATGAGATTGTAAAAGGATGCGGGGCTGTCAGCAAGGCCAACCGTTAGCTCATTATTCAGGCGGACAAAGCTTCACGCCCTCATGAATCACTTCTGGATTTTTTTTCTTTCGCTCTCTGAAGGAGCTCTCTAAAAGGAGCGGGCATATGGAGCAGTCACAGCAAACTGGAGTGTTTCTGTTTACGTCTTTCTGCCCTCTGGAGGCAAAAGCTGTCCTGTTGCTTATGGCCCGAATGGTACTGAGGGTGCACCTCCCCAGGTGCTGAAGCGGTGCAGGATTGACTCCTTTGCCCATTTCCCTGGGGAGAACCTGGTTTCAGTTGTGGAAATTAGCCCAAACCACTGGCCCTGTGTCTACCCAGACTCTTTTTTAATTGCTTCTACAGTGTAAGGAGGACTCCACAGCTGTGGCCCATGGCAGGAGACCTACATTAGCTTCCTCATTTTATCAGCTGTTAAGAAAAGCTGGGGAGCTGTGTCTATGTGTACCCCCTCCAGTAGTTGTGAAAATGCCTGAGGATGACAGCAAGTTTTGGATATTGTATTCAGCCTTGCTGCTGCTGGAAGGGGTGATGAAGTGCCTCTGCGAAGGTGTTTGAAGGGCCGTGGGAACAACCATGGCAATGTTAGTGTTCCTGCTGTTAGAGCAGTGGGAGCAGTCCAATGTCTCCTACATCAAGGGCCTGGGCTGCTGCAGGCTGAGGTAGCACTGGAGAGAGCTCCGTGAGGATAAAGAGTATTCTTTCTACCGTGAGCCTCATGGCAATACTCAAATACTCAGGAAAATAGTTTTGATCGGAAAAATCATGGCTGGTACCAGATGGTTGAAGCACAGCGTAAGAAGTACTGTAGTAAAAAGTAGTAACAGCTACCCACACAGGAACCTTTATCCTAGAGAAGGAAGGCTTGATTTTGACAGACCCCTTGAAGAATCCGTTACTTACATGTTGTTTTTTCAGTCTGTATGTTGTCGTTGCATGTGCTACTATTAAGTGTGTGGGGTGGGAGGTGTTGTTTTGGTTTTGTTTTCTTTTAAATTCTTCCTGAATTCTTGGCCTCAGTGATGAAATGTGGCCAGCAGCTCTGCAGATTACCTGTGTGTTGCCTGGGAACTCTCTGGAATTGGTTTCATTTCTTTGAATACCCACTTGTTCTTACATTACAGAGCTGGATGATTAAAGAATCCTGGAGTTCTTTCTCTGTGCTATTCATTACTTTGTGTACCTCTTTCATGTTCCTTTATATCTAAATTAAACATATCAAACCTCTTCAGTCTCTTTCCATCTGTAAATCTTTTCATGCCACTAATTATTTTTATAAGCTGTTTCTGGAACTCTTCTTTCATTTCTCTGTATCATTCACCACTCAAAGACATCTGCAGAGAGCAATGTCCTTATGTATATGTGTTCTGGGAGCTCCGTTCTGCTCAGTTTCTCTCTCTGTCTTCTCTGCCTCTCCGGGCTCAGTGCTGCAGCCTTTCCTTGCTGTGCCATCTAATCCCAATGACTTCATCCATTGTGAGTGAAGACTACAGAATCCTTCATTTGTGTATATCAATCTGATAAGTGACTAAAGCTACAGGCCTGAGCATCTTGGTTAGATGCCATGTTCATTTGATAATCGTTAACACAGTTGAAAGACTTTTTTTCTTTATTAAAAAACAAAATGTGGTCTTTAAAGAGCTGTGTTTTGCAAGAAGAGAAAGTTGTGTTTGTTTTGAAAGGAAGATTTATTGGGATGATATAATCCAACTTGTGCTATCTCCTCACCTGTTTTTCCTCAGGGAGACCATCAATCTTTATTAACATTTCTAAATCAAAAGATAAAAATGATAGACAAATTCCAAAATGGGATGAAAATACTAATGAGCTTTTAATACCTGCTGAAATTGAATTTAAAGAGGAAATAGTTCACTATTGATGTGTGGGATCTGAGAGTAGTTTTGTAGCTTCAGTCCTTTGTAACAGGAGATCGGACAGAAAGAACAGTGGTGCATGGATCCCATCTGGAAGGATTTATCATCTGAGCTCCTAGTGCTGAGCTTGCTTTTTATTTTTCCATCTAGTTGTTCCCAATCCTTTTGCAGTCACATGCCTCTTGTGAAACAGCTTTGTGTGGGTCCTGGGCCTGGTTGGGTCCAGTTTCTCACCTCGCTTTACCATTTCCTTCCTTGAGCTGCCTCTAGCATAGTTGATGCTTTCCGTATCCTTCAGGCTGCCCCTGCCTCTGGCTTTGGTAGTACTGGCTCCACCACGGCGTTAATAGCCCAGCTAAATGTTGCTGATTCTGTGTCTGGAGGTGCATATTTGTGCTGCAGTCCCCCAGCTAGCATAGATCTGGCAGAGCTTAATTTTTTAGTCCCCTTTTTTGTGCCATACCTGCATCTGACCTGTGAGGACCACTGGGTTCAACAAGAATAGGACATACCACAAGGGAAAAGATGTATACAAAGTTGGTGAGTAACTTGTAATTTTCTTACAAAAATAAACTGATGAAAAAGCTGCCCAATGCACTTTGGGTGGTGGAAGGTGAGGGGTGTAGAGGAGGAGACCTTGAAATACTTCCAAATGAGAATGAGGCTTATTAAGTGCTTGGAGGATGAGGGTTCCAGAGAGAAGTTCTTATGCAGGCCCCCAGCTAGTGTTGGAGGGACATTTGCTGAAAAAACAGCAGTTGGGCTTGTAGTGTTGTGGTTTGCTCTTATTTCAGGAGACATTTCAGCACAAGACACTCATAGATGTTCAATAGCTTTTCTGTGGCTGAGATCTCTCTTCCTTCTAAAACTAGTCTATGACATGCCCTGTGCAGGGAGTAAAATATATCATCCATAATTTAGGAAGAAAATTAGTGAAGATAAAGGTTGGGTTTGGTATATCATGCACTAGTACCTCTTTCAGACAGAAAAGTGGCAAATCAGACTGAAAAAAAAGGCGTTTGTTTTCAAAATTCTCCTTCTCTTTACTTACTCTGCTCTCACAAAATGTAGCCTTGTGACCCCTGCAAAGCAAAGAGCTGGGGAGCTGGGAAAGCAACGCAGCTTGTCTGTCTGTGGTTTTTAACACAGTTTGAGCATGGCAACCTTAACTGTGGTGTCTGATACCCATAAGTATGTACATGCATGTTACATATGTATCAATTCATCCATCTGTTTAAATTGTAATCTCTTCAGTTAGTAGATCTATTCACACATTTCAATTTCTCTTTCAAGATTCTTTGCAACCATTTATATTTTATCATATGTGGAAAGAAAGGGAAACCCCAGCCTTTTTCTCGTTTGCAGATAAAGGGTTCTACTGTGATCTAGTGATTGATTTTTATTTTTTTTTTGCTTGACTCACTTACCATGAATTAGTCCACAGCTCTCCAGCACTGAACTACACTGGGTCAGGGTTGAAACTGTGGGCTCTGTTAGAGAATCAGAGCAGGAAAACACATTTTATGATTTGTTTTTCCTTTTTGATCTAATACAGTATATTGCACATGTTGGAACTAAACAGAATGAGCTTTGTAACCTCTAATGTACAGTATCAATTTCTTTGCAAATAGGCTTTGATTAACAAGACATAGTTGCTGTTGATGTTTGGTCACTGAAAATAGATGTGGGTTTTTTAAATGCCTAATAAATAAAAATGCCTGATAGCACTTATTTTTAATAGAGAAACTAAAAAACGAATGCTCATAAAAGCAAATGAGCCACTGTTTGGGAGCCCTGGGAGAACCAACCTGCATGGAACAGTGACAGCACACTCTGAATTTTTGCTTTGTAACTGAACTGTGTATAGATCAAAACTGCCATATAAAAATAAGGCTGGCAGACCTGGGTCATATGTTTCCTACAGAAGCAATTGTTGCTGGCTGTTTTGAGAGTAACCTCCTCCAAGGTGGTAATTTCTTCCCAGGTTGGCTCATATGAACACCTTTTGCATTCATAATCACACAGAATGTACCATTTGGGAGCAAATGAAAACCACACACAACCATATGGTTTAGAATTGATGTACTTCCTTTGCCATGTCTTTCTAGCAAAAGCCTTCATTGCTGGTTTCTCTGTGAAAGCATATGAGAAATCGGCTCATTTTAGCAACAGAAATTTTGTCTCAGAGTTGTTCACTAATACTGAATTCTGGTTCAGCACCAGGAGAAAGGTTGGGTTTTTTCCCTGGAGATTTGTAAAATATTGCTGTTCTTTGTGTGTGGATGTTCATCACAGGGTGGTGGGTGAGGGATGCTGCCTCCTGGGTCAGGCTTTGCTGCTGTGGATTCCCCTGCCTGTGCAAAGCCGCAGTGAAATTGGAGGAATTTCTGCTGATAGTTTGAGGGGTCCTAAGGTGAGGATTGGGGCAAAGCACAACAATTTGGATTAGTCTCTTCTTCTCTAGGCTTTTTGATCTGCAAGGGCATGACCTCCAATGAGTATGGACCATTGTGGACACACTGAATGGATATATAAAATGTTTCAGAGGAAAGAAACAACTTTAAATGAAGTGTTCAAAGACAAGTAAGAGTCAGAGGAGGTAGGAATAGACAGAGGAGTCTTAGAAAGGGCAAATGCCTTGTTTTAAAAAAGGGGATATATATTTTACAGAGGCAGCCTCTGCTGATCTTTTCTTTCAGTCAAATCTTAACATAGTGTTGGTCTTTACACAGCGCTACTTAAAGTTTAATTAGGTTCCCATGTTAGTCCCTGGGTCTGAAGGGAAAAGGAAGGGGTATTCAAAACTCTGAAGGATGTGATTAGAAATTGGACTATTCTGAGGAGGGAATAAAATCTGCCTTTCCCTCTTTGTCTCTCTCTGGAGTACAATGGCTGGTGGGGAGAAATTTACTTCTCATGATTGAGTGACCTGATTTTGTCTCCCACTTGCACAACACAGCCTCTTGTAAGAAAACGACTAGTCTTAAATTCACACATAATTGCACAGCAGGGAAACTGAGTTTAAAAATGCAGATTTCTGGGTATTAAGCATCAGAAATCTGTTTTGAACCCTTGAACTTTCTTTGTTGTTTAAATGGCCACCTACCGAACCATCTGCAGAGAGCCTCTGAAACACAGTAGCTTCTATTATATTGAAAAAGTATCTTCCTCCAGCCCTCTTCTTCTCCCCTCCATTCTGACATGAATGTATACTCTATCCTTATGACAGAGGACACCAATTATGGAAATCGCCTATGTATGTGTAGGCTATACACTAGCAGTAAATGAGGGTATATTCTGCTAAGCAGTGGTACTGAGCTTGGGAACAGTGTTATCTTTCTTTTCTGGTGAAAGTGGGCTACTTGTTTCATTTCACTTATTTTCTTACTGAGTCTTAGGAGCCCAGTTATTCCGTACCAGTCTCCTCCTATCTGTATCAAAGGGGCTAATGTTTACATCATTACCCTCAGACATTGAAAATCACGTGCCCTTGCTACAATTTCAGCAACTGAACAAAACACAGAATATATGTACCCTATTGTTGCTGTCCTCTATATTAATTATATTCAGTGCTATAAATGTAGATCTGTGCTGTGAATGTGGTTTTGTAGAGCCTGTGTTTGTATTTTATACTTGCCAAAGCCTTAATGTAAAGGGGCAAAAAGTGCTGTGAGGAACCCACATGAGTATCAGCAAGAAAATTAAAACAGTGTGGGATACTTTATTTCATATAAATTGCTTCCTAAACTTTCACTTTTACAATTGTGCTTTTTTTATGTTAAAACAAAAACAACTTAGCTCAAATAAATTGCCTTAACTTAAAACGGAAAAACAAATTTTGTGGAATGTATGGTTTGGAGATTAAAATGTTTGGTGTTGGCTTTCATTGTTTTCTGAGAGCTGGCCCCTTTGGATGGTATTTCTTCTTAAACACTCCCTCAGTTATGGTTTTATATTGGACTGCTGAGAAGTTTGGTGCTAACTTTTCTCCTTTGTGTGCTGTGTAAATGGCTAAGGTCCTCTAGCTTACGAGTGAGGACATCAAACTACCTGAATCTGCACTACTTTGCAGTACTGATACCTTGTTAATTCCTCCAAGCTTGGTGAAGGGACCATGTTTATCTTATTTTTGTCCCGGGGCAGTGCTGCTGGATGTGGAATTCCTAGCTAAAAATGTATTTGCTTTGGAGAAAACCTGAAGACCCCAACTTTGGAAACTGTGGTTTGAGAGCACTGTGTGATTTCCGCCTGGCTTGGAGCACACTGGTACTTAGCTTACGTTCAGCTCTCACGCTTGACTTCTGCCTGCTGCTTCTGAACAGCCAGACCTGTATTTCATACATACTTCAGTAGCATTCCGTGACCGGCCATATGTACTGGAAGCAGTCGGGTGGTGGAAGGGCATTGCTGTGATGTAGCCACCTAACAGGAGACTTCTGAGAGGTGGCAGAGAAGTGCCAAGGCCTTCGACAACTCTCCTGACAAGTGATGTAGTCTCTGGGATGCATCCCCTTTTCCATGACATGACTAAGAGCTTTTCCACTTGTTGGGAAGGAAGACGCTTGAGAGATTCTGCTGTTGTTGGACAGGCATAACAAATGAGTATGACCACTCCAGAATCTGTGGCACAGTCCCAAAGATTTCCGTGCCTATGGTGAGACTTTCCGTTGTTGTTGGGTTTTTTTTATATGTGTAGTTTTCTTTTGCAAGCAGAGAAACAGTTTTGTACTCAAAACACTGAAGCATTAAGAGACATTGCTTTGCAGTAAAAAACCAGCATGTAATCCTACTTATCTGCCTAATCTGCATTGAAATTACAGTTTGATTGTTTTCTGACCCTTTGTTCACTGAAAGATGTGAGGGAAAATGTGGGTAGCCTAGGAATAGGTTGTGGCCTCACAAAGGTGGGAACGAACAAAACATTGAAGCCAAGGATACTGTACAAGGCCTTCACTGCATTTAAGTGAAAACTGTGCATGGGAGAAATGCAGTGTTGCTGTGCCGACTGTGCTAAGTGTGTAAATGAAGCTGAAGCATTTTGTCCTCTTCTTATTTGTTATGACATTGTTGTGCCTAAATGCAATTAACAGCTATTTTATTAATCTTTTTAGTTTTGTGCTAGCATAGGCTATACTGTTTCAGAGATGCTGTTAGTAGCTGTTGGAAGCATTGATGGAAGGGAACTTTGTAAAATGGTAGGTGAACTTCTGGCTCTTGGTTCATGGCTTGCTGACAGCATGGGCAGTGTTGCCAACTTCTGTGATTTTATTGGCCATCTTAGACTGCCAAAAACTAGAGTCATATGATTATTCAAACTCCCTGTTTAAAAAGAAGCAAGTTGCTAGCTTGTCTGGTTGTAAACATTTGTGTTTCGAACTCTAGAGGTTCACAGCCCTGAAGGTAAATGAAAAGCTCTAAACCACTATTTAAAAGCAATATGCACAGCCCTGGTACTTCTATCTAATTGATATGTATGCAGACTCTGTTTTAGGAGCCAAGGGCATTTGACTACTAATCTTCAAATGCTTGGTGTTGGCAATAATGGACAGAGATTAGCATGTGGCCTCTCTTTTAAGGGAAATTTACTTGGAACTGATCTCAGCACCTTAAAATAAATCCAAAATATAAGTAAATGGTGGGTTGTCTGTCTAGAGGACTTCCTGATAGGCATATCACTATGTTTTCTCCAAGCACAATAAAGAGGCACTTTTCCATCCTACTCCAAGGTTTTTTGCTGCTATAGTCACTGTGTACTTCCATAGTTTTTCTTCTCTGTTTTTACAGAGGATATCTTGGTAGGTTTTGCTGTTTAATCTCGAAGTGGTATTGATACCTGGCAGTGATAGTGCCTTCTATTTGTGCAAAGAAAGTGACAATTTATAGAAAAATAACAGCTACAATTGGTTGAACTGAGATATTTTTCTTTCAAAATTGGCTAATTCTTATGACAGTGCTTTGATGTTTTTCTCTTGAAATTCCTCCTGCTAAGTCATTTCTAAACGAGAGGAATCTGGATAAATGCTAAGGAACCACTGTCTTTCTCTTTCTTGTTTAGAGCTTGTAAACGCTTAAGCTATTGAATAGGCTTACTTAAAACCACTATTCATTTTATGATTCAGAGGTTGAATATTTCATGACCAGCGTTTCGTATCGTGCATACCATCTATCTGGAAATAATGTGATAAAGGAAGTGAGGAATACTGTCTGGTTTTGATAGATATAAAATTAGTTCTAGAAAACACAACTCTTAATGTTTACGTCTCCACCTGCATGTATTTTAATAAGCGAGCTGGAGCAGCACCACCACTGATACCCGTTGTAGCACTGTCCGTGTAGAGACTGTGTAATACAATCAATGTCTTAAGGATTAGACCTGTAAATAGATAATGTTTGGGTATGTCCTTAAATCTGTCTGTTTTTCTATAAACCATTTCCTTTGATCTAATGAATCTTCAGGCATTTGAGCTTTGCTTTAGGCTTTAAAATACAAAAGGCTTTTAGCACAGCAATTGATAGTAGAAGAACAATAACTGCTTTAGATTCATTTGGAGCCCTCTGCTTCTTAGCATTAATAACATTAACTTTATTCTACTTGTGTGACATGTGCTGCTTTTTTTGACCCTGGCAGAACTGCAGTTATTAAAACAAAGTCACTTTTGCCCTTTCATCTCAAGATTATGCTGTGTCTTCCTGTTCTGAACTGGGATTTCTGTGACTTTAGTCATTTTGTTCTGCCTCTTGGTTCAACTCAACTATGGCAGGCCTTGCCTCCAAGCATTGCTGACCATACCTTCTCATATATCTCACAATGGAAAATCTTTTACTTGGTGGGGTTTGCTTGTAATGGTGGGGTCTAAGTGTTGTCAGGTCTGACTTAAGGCCATTGAAAGCAGTAGCAGGAAGCCCACTGATTGCCACTGGATCAAGGTGGCAATGGGAGGAGAAAACGTGAGAAGCTGAGAGGAGGGAGGAGGGAACTGGTGCAGAATGGGGAAACCAGTGGTACTCCTAAGCAGTCAGCATGTCTGTTTTGCTTTCCATGCTTTTTGGAGGATGGATGCCTGGCCAGTCACACTGTGTTGGATATGTGGTTTTATTTGCCGTTAAGTATGCTCTGCTGTGCGCACTTCTTTCATTTTCATTGCAATGTGCCCTTGAAAACCAGTAAATGAGTTTTAAAATGATCGACTCCTATATATCAAGGGTTTATTGGAATGTAAGCAACATTTTCTCAGTGCTTCATTTTTTTTCATGATTGTCACTTCCATTGGCAATTTGAAGTTTTTTTGGCCCCCATGTCTGCAGGAGAGCCCTGTAACTGCCAGTTAGGGGGACACTTGGGATAACTGTGAGGTATGATTTTCTTGGGTTTGAAGTGTGCAGTTCCAGTGTCCAGGCCCGTCCCTGCCCTGCCCCCCTGGGCTATCCCAGACCTTCCCAGGGCCTCATGTCAGTCCCTCAGAGCCATCAGCCCAGCCCCAGCAATGCTGCCTCAGGCCTGGTCTTCAGCTCCCTACAGCCTTGCTCTGCGTGACCATGGACTCTGCAGAGCTGGACCCACCCATAGTCCCACATCCCAGCCTGGCCTCCACCCTATCCCCATCCCCAGGGTTTGCCCAGGGCTGCGGCTGCCCCATACCTGGAGCCTCCTGGCTCAGGGAGGTCTCTGTGCTGACACTGATCTCCCCTCAGGATTAGGAGTACAGATTTGGCACTGTTAAAATTGGGGTTGGTTTGACTGGACCCTGCAAACGGAGAAAGCAGTTTGCTGGTTCTTGCTGCAAAAGCAGGGGCTCTGGGATTTCTATTTAATTATTTATTTACTTTCCGCCTTTCCCAAACTGCTAACTGGGATTGTTTATATTTTACAATACTATTACTCCTGTTATGAGCTGCCTAAGGCAGCCACATCAAAGTACTGCAGAGCGCGCATGGTGCCAGCTCAAATAATAGCAACAGATGCTGGTCTCCCAAACCTTGGTTTGATTTCATTGTTTAAGTAGGAAATGAGTTGGTGCGATCCCTCCCTCTGTGAGAGTCTTTGACTAGAGATCATTGTTCTGGCACTCAAATCCCTATTTTAATTAGAAAAGAAGGAAATACTTGGAGCTGATGCTTAGATAAAAGCTGCAAATGATATATATCACTCTCTTAAGGAGTTTTCTTTTAATTTCAGACCTCATAGCAAAATCCCTCTTTTGGTTTCATTTTTAATTTTTTTTGGCATCTTCAGCTCTGTCTAGGGTGGCTGAAGCAATGGCACTATTGTCTCCCACCAGGCCCCTCACATGAAGTCCTGGCCTTGCTGGCATCTACGGGGTTTTACCATTGGTTTGGACAGGGGCAGCATTTTGGCCATTGTCTGCACAGAAGGATTCGTAGAGTGGTCTCACAAGTGCTATTGTTACCCATTGCGCGGCATGGGCCCCTGGTACCTGGCTTTGGATGGGATGGGGGTAGAGCTGCCCATTAAGATCATCATCTCTGTCCAAGGGCTCCTGCAGCCACCACAAGCCACAGGTCTGGGAGGAAAGGCTTCAGTACACACTCTCTCGGCTTATGTATCCAACTGAAACCATTTGCTTAGTGCTCACAATGGCAGGAAGTATCTTATTTAGGTCTCAACAATATGTAAGCATGCTGATTTTTGAAGTATAGGTTTTGAAGTGAAAAACCAACTTAATTCTGAATGAAGAATGCTCGTTTTTCAGCTTGGTTACCACTGCTGTCCAAAGTATGATTAACATGGGGGCTGCAAATTGTGGCTTTTCCTTTCCTTATTATGTTTTTTCCCAGTTTTTCCTTTTGAAAAGGTGGGATGTGTTGTCCTATATCTTAGCAGCTGTCAGCAGCCTTTAAAATGTGCTTAAATGAAAAGGATTAACTTCCACCACTGCCTTTAATACCTTCCTTCCAGAAACTCAGCCAGTTCCTAGCAGGAATCTGACTCAGCACAAGTAGTCCCAAGACAGGACAAATTGAGTGGGTGTTAAAATTGCTCATTTTATCATTTTTAGAAAACTGTGTTTCCATGGGTCAAAATGGATAATATTCTGCGAACGTGGCTTTTTTTTTTTTTTTCACACTGGTAATGTGCAAGTCCATCGCAACTGACTTGTGAGCTTCTTGTATTTCAGTTTCAAGTATCCGAGTTCCAAACCACGTTCCATCTGCAGTCCCCGTTAGTAATGGACTGTGCTTGCATGGACCTCCTTGACTGGTTTCCTTGTACTCTACTAAGTTTGGCGTCTTGCTTTGGAAGTTGCGGAGTCTAAATGTTCAATAAGAGTAACCTTGAAAAAATGCCATTCTCAAATAGGTAACAAAGCCCTCAAGCCCTTCATGTCTATGGGTTTTTAGAACAATCTTTCTGGCCAAACCTATAGAAGTAATGAGGAAGCTGTCATGAATGTTTTGTAAAACTAATTGAAGACAATCTAGCTTCTTGCTTGGAGCTTTAGTTGTGTGGGTAAGAACCAGTTTTCCACTTGGTCGTATGCTATCCTTTAAAACAGAATGCTTGGCCAACCTAGTATTGTAAAGTTTTGTATAACTTTCTTCTTTTTTATAACATTCATGTGATTGAGCAAGGGAGAAGAGTTTGTTTCAGGATGGAGGAGAGAATAAAAAGACACTAGGTAAGGTTTTCTTCCTGAGCTTTTATCAGCACAGTTTAGAAGCAGTGATTTCACAGAGAACACGAAGATATGTAGTAAGTGGGGAGAAAGAACTGGACAATTAGAGTGAAAATTTTATCACTGAAAACTCCAAAATTTTTGTGAAGTTCTTATAAAACCCTGAGACATGAACAATAGAAAACAAGGTTGTTTTAAAATGTTTCCATCATAATGTAAACATTTAGAATGTAGAAGTGAAAAGTATGTGGAAAAAATGGATTCTGAAAATAAATTCTTAATTTTTATGCTATTTTCTTTTCAAATAGTACTAAAAAAATATTTAAGGAGGAAATCTTAGACTTAAAGCTGCATAAAATTCACATTATTAAGCAGCTGACCAGAACCCTCAGTTTACTATCGTCTGTCACCAAGGAAACCAGAAGACTTGGGTACAGTAGAGAGATACTGGGGACATAAAAGCAAATGAGCAAGTGATGAGTTCAAAACTATATGAGGTGGATCCTTGAACAACTGGAGAGCTCCTCACCTCAACTTTTTGGATACTAAGAAGATACATGGAATCTAAAGCAACTGGACCCACTGATGGAAGGGAGATCTACTGAATGTCGATAAATACAGGGACATCTGCTCTGGGAAATCCCAGAGTGGCACATTGCTGGAAATGAGGTGCTCTGGAGAAAAGTCATGGCACATACTTGTACATTGCCTTGGTCAGCTGCTGGTGCCATTGTTAGTTTTTGGGAGATACTGCCACATCGTGTATGCGGATGGACCCAGCTTCTATGCGGTCTTGCAGTCCCATGTGTTATGTCCTGTAATCTAGAATCTTAGTGCATGGACTGGAGACACAGTGCTGAGCTGGACAGACTGTTGGTCTCACCTAGTATGGATCTTCTTATGTCCTTTGGGTCACTCAAGCAGTTAATAGGAGGGCAGAAGATGGGGTGACTAGTGCAATGAATCACACTCAGTCACTTTGACCTCCAGTTTAATATTTTTTTTTCTCATTTCTTTAGGAGTTAAGGTGATCTTGTAGAATATAATTTACCCAAGTATAATTTAGATCAGTTTTACAAGCCCTGCTTCTGAATTTGGCCCAGAACCTATAAACCTCTGGCTTCTAGGAGGTAATGAAACCACAAAAAATGAGCAAGTGGTGTTAATAAAGAATAAATCAGAGTATTGGCTTAGTTATAATGACTATTAAAATTGCTTGAATAAGGTAAATGTAATGCTCTCACAGCTAAACCTTGTGCCGCTGAAGTGGGTTTCACAGCTTTCACTGACTTGTCCCTTAATCTTCAGAAAAGCATATGACAGTGTTCCTCAAAACTTGCACGGAACTAATTTTAATTTATCTGGGCTTATGCACTGCCTAGCTGATTGAAAAAGCTGGCAGCGTTTCCTGACATTGAAGTCTTCTTACTGCAAGGAACGGGCAGTTCACATTAAAGCAATCTGAAGCTTACAGCTCTGTGTGTGTGCCTGCACGTGCACAGGGTGGGGACCCCCTCCCAGAGGTCCAAGCCAGGTTTTCAGCTGAAGCATGCCTATGATTGAAGGAGGAAGATGACATGGTGTTCTTTCATATCTCTTCTCATCTCTCCTTTCTGAGACTTCATCACATTTGTTTCGCTCCAAAGCTAAATAACAAATGGCTGTGTTCTTCCTGGTAAAATGTCTTTTCCATTCTTCTGTTTATCCTTTCTTTATGTCTTATTGAGCATTTCCAGAGTTCACTTACAGTGATGGCCTGGGAGTGTGATTAAATCACGATTTACTAAACCCTGCCAAACCTAAAATAAAATATGTTTAACATTCTCCAGCTGTTCATCATACTTAATCCTTGACTTTTTTCTTTTTTTCTTTCTTTCTTTTTTTTTCTTTTTTTTTTTTTTTTTAATATTTGAGCTGGTGTCCTGTAATAACACTCTCAGGAAAGCTGCTCGTTTGCTTCTATGCCAGCAAGAGCCTCTTTGCTTGGTCAAGAAGCAGCATCATATGCTTGACGCCTTGGTCCTGGTGGGTAACAAATACCAGCCGGTAGCTTCTCAAAACACAGAGGACTTCCAAGGTGGAATGATGAACTCAGTCTTACATAGCAATGCTCACAACACAGAATGAGACTTGTAGTGTTGTTGTGATGGTGTGCAGGCTTGCTTGTTCCAGGAACAGAGGGAGGAAAAGGTGTTCATTAATTACAGTGCATATAGGTAATTTTATCATTCCTTAGAAGTTAGGAAATGTTTTCACTGAGGCAAAGCATTGGATTTCTCTCCTGTTATTTTCCAAGATCCTTTTCTGTATTTTGAGCCTGTGTTTGAGTTTGAGTTTTTGGAGCTCCAGGTACATGCTAAAACCCAGACCTCTGTTTTTCATATTGAATTATTTACTTCATTCCTTAGCTGTGTGTGTCTGCCTGGATGTTTCCACACACACTGAATGCCAGGTGACTGCTTTCTTGCTTCCCTCCTGACAGTAGCTGTGCCCATCATGAAGACTGTGGAACAAACAGACTTGTGGAACAAATCCACGCTTGTAGTGTCATCCTGTCAGATGGCTTTTGGGGGAGACACAAGTTGTGACTACATATGAGGTGATCTTCTGAGGTCTTTGCAGGGTTTGGAGTACTCAGTGGGAGCAAGTCTTCCCTGTGTGATAAAAGGCTTCATAGATTTGTGAAATTTTCTCTGGATTCTCCTCCTGAGACTGTTGCTGTCAATAATATTGAAAAACTTGGTTTTGGCCCATGTGGCCGATTGACTAAGTGATGAGTCAGAGAGGCATCAGAGGGGGTTAAGCAGGTGGAGGGAGTATCCAAACTCTTTTCAAGGATGTGCATGCTGAAAGGTATTTTATAGCTGTTGTTTTACCTTACTCATAATGTTCTGATTTTATTTCTTAATGTGAATTTTACAGAGACATAGAGACACACCAAAGAGCAACCTCTGAAGAGGCTCTGTCTAGTTATTTGTGGTCTACTTTGAAGGAATCACAGAAGCATAGAATGATTTGGGTTGGAAGGGTTGTTAAAGTTCCAACCGCCTGCCATGGGCAGGGACACCTTCCACTAGACCAGGTTGCTCAAAGCCCTGTCCATCCTGGCCTTGAACACTTCCAGGGAGGAGGCATCCACATCTTCTCTGGGGAACCTGTTCCAGTGTCTCACTACCCTCACAGTAAAAAATTTCTTCCTAATATCTACGCTAAATATACCTTCTTCCAGCTTAATGAATGAATGAAACTCATTTTAAAGTTGCATGTTTTGAATTTGGGAAAGGGCCCTATGTCATCCAAGTGAGATTTCCAATTGATCATCAGGTAATTGAAATCCCATTCAAGCAGCAGACCAGCTATCACTGTAGCCTATTTACATATACTCAAGTGTAGTATCTATCCAAGTGCTGTACATAGATTTCAGTTTCTCTAATTGCTCATAGTGTGAATGATTAATTTGAGGGAAAATCTCTACTGCGGTAAAATAAGGACCTGCTTCTTATCATCATGTGCTGTTTTAATGGGAAGTGAAGCCTGGGATTTGAGTGACTTGACAGTCAGCAGGATAGTCTTGCTTTTAACAGCAGAAGAAGTTCAAACAGAGCAAGGAGAAAAGAATACAAACCTGAGTGCGGGGTGCGAGCCTCTTGCCTGCTAATTTTAGCAAGCATCTCATAAGCACAACAGCTTTCCTTAGTGTGTGAGCCAGGGGGCTTGTGACATGTTTGTTCAATACTGGCGTCATTGCACTTTTATGTCTACTGGTGTACTTTTGTTGAGGAGGAACACTCATTAGATCCATGTCTGCTTAAGCTGTCTCTTAACCAGCTAGTGCAAAACCAGAGTGTGCCTACATAGCTTAGGAGCATGATGGTGTCTTGGGGTTCCAGAAAGCTGACTTCTCTCACTGGTGCAGTTGCTGTAGCATCACTGGCTTCAGTAGGACATGGCTGGAGAGTAAGTGGCCCCTCACTTGGCTGCTCACCACAGCCATTGTGACTGCTTTTGCTATTAGAGAATAAAAGAGATTTTTTTTTTCCACTGTTACAGTACAGCTAAGCTTTAATGTTCTTGCTGATTACCACTGACCCAAAAAGTCTGCCTCGCATGCCTTTTATATGGAGTGTATGTCAGTGAAGCTTAAAGTCTCTTCTCCTCCCCTAGGCTTCACTCTGCAGTCATGTCTTTCAGACAGCTGAAATGCCATACTTCATTCATTTGGCTTTGTAGGGAAATGCTTGATCTAATCATATCTGAATATTTTAAAAGGTTTTTGATAACGGAAGGCTAGAAACGTGCTTTTAGAAAGGACTGCATCCTTGAAAGTATGTGCATATAATTTAAAACTCTTCCTCCACTCTCCCAGATTTGTCCCTACCAAAGTATTACCTGCTTCTCATTGAAATCATAAAATCCTGCCCTAGTGGTCTTTGTGTATCCTGTGCCCTTTATGGTTTTATTTGTTTTTAAATGCAAGTTGCAGCATTGGAAAGCCCAGGTGACAAAAACTGTACCAGTCAATGGAACAAACAGTTCCACCATCACTCCTGCAAATAATTTCCATTAGCTCATGTAGTTCTGTAATATGAAGTGTGCTTTTTGTATCTGTCACAGTTATGCTGTTGCTAAATAACAAGTTAGGGGAGTTTTCTCTAGAGGGCAATTTAAATGAGGCTTCTGATGTTTCTGTCCCTCTGCACCGAGTATCTGAACTACTGACAGCAAAATGTGGCCTTTGCAGTATTATCTGGATGCTTTCATGTCGCCCATTATTAAGCTAGATTT